>JALBZD010000525.1:0-23420 GCA_038050675.1 Globisporangium cylindrosporum | reverse complement strand
GCGCTGGATCCTCAGATGCAAAGCGCTCCAGTTGCCTGTCGTCACGGGCGCTACGCTCTGTGAGAAGGCTGCGCGCATCCGCGACAAGATTGAGGCGTTGACGTCGACATCCAGCACGAAGTTCAAGATACTGACGTTCTCCAACGGGTGGCTATATAAGTTTCAGCGGCGCCACGACCTGAGCTCGACGCGCGTACATGGAGAGGCAGCGTCGGCAGATGTTGTGGCCGCGAGTGAAGGCAGAGCTGCGTTACAGCGCCCCACATCAAACTACGCGCGGCGCGACATTTTTAACCTCGACGAGACCGCGTACTTCTACTGCGCATCGCTAAACACGAGCATCTCAGCTTGACCACTCTCTGGAAGAAAGAACGCGAAGAAGCGAATCACGGTCGTGATCGCGTGCAACTCGGATGGAACGACCAAGCTACCGCTGCTGTTTAACGGGTCAAGTCGGCAGCCAAGATGCTTCGGGGCAAGAGCGGCAACGAATTGGGGTTTGATTACGCGAGCACGCCTAAAGCATGGATGAATACACAGCTTTTCCAAAGCTGGGTGGCGCCTCCATGCGAGCCGAGAATCATCGCGTTCTGCTCCTTCTAGACACCGTTCCGCCGTATCGCGTCGACGAGCCCCTCTCCAATGTCACGTTGCAGATGCTTCCACCCAACACGACCTCGTACTTGCAGCCTCAAGATGCCAGTATCATCAGGCAGTTTAAAGCACTGCTCACCAAACGACAAACTCATCACGTTCTCGACTGTCTCGACACTTTAATGGAGAGCGCGGCTGCTGAAGGTAGAGAATGTGGGCGGCGAGATTTAGACAAGCTTTACAACGTGGACGTGTTGACTGCAGTGCAATGGGCGCAAGACGCCTGGGAGAGCGTCACTCGCACGGCCATTGTGAATTGCTGGCGCCATACGCACATTCTTGACGAAGAGATTTACGAGCTTGTAGAAAGTGTAGGTAGGATGTGCCTCTAGGCACCGCCGTTGCAACTGCTTTTAAACTGAATAGCAAATTAGTGTGTGCGCGTGCGCATACACGCAACACGTATCCTGCCGTAAGGCGTGCAGCACTTTGGCAAGTTCTGTGTGCGCGGCGGGAGGGTTACCTGAGTAAACCCCCTCCTGAATCTCGTGAAAATGTTCGCTTGTGCTGATTCGTTCATTTTGACTTGAAATTGGTATGCCGCATGCGTGCAACTCTCGCGACACGCACTGTCCATCGATACCTGTAACTATTAATACCTCTATCTGTAAAAACCTTCATAAAATTATATTTTGTCATGGCAATTTTGGCGTATCAATCTGGGGGGTTTGCCTGTAGTTAGATGGACCACCAGCAGTACCCAGCAGCCCCAGCACCCGGATTCAAACCTCGCAGCGTTTTATGCACAGCAAAAGAGCAAACAAGAGCAACAAAACAAACAAAAGCTTAGTAGCTAGTTCTATGTTATTCGTCTCCGCTTCGCTTGGCGAGGCGTTGGTGGGGAAAGCTTGATTCCATTTGGCGATGACTCGAGAGAGCTCACACAAATGACCTCCCCAGTGTATCCAGCAGCTCCGGTTTATCAATTGATGTGGCGTGCTGCGTACAAGTAAAAATGAGGCAAAAGCATTCAAAGCGACTGTTTTTCCTCTTAGCACTTCTCACATGCACAGCCACCTACGTCACTAACGTTAAACGCTCAATGCTCAGTGCTAATGAACACATAGTATAGAGGACTGCAGCAGCAGCTTCTGCTTCTTGACGTCCAGCTCAATGTCCTCGAGCCGGTGCTGCGGACACTCGACGCGCACGACCATGGCTTCGCAGTTGGCGAACGACGGGTCCTTGTCGCTCAGCCCCAGGAACACATCCTCCGTCATCACGCTCTGCTTGTACAGGATCTCAAAACTAGGAATCGCAGTACAGGGTCAATTTGATAAGCAGCATCTGGATTGAGGGAGCTGGGTATCCATCACACATAGGTCTATGCTAATAAGCTCACTTTGGGCGGCTGCGGGTCTCGTACACCTCGTCGTCTTCGTCATCGCTGGGCACTTCCTCTGGATCCCAGATCGCCTTCGGATCGGCGGTCTTGATCTGTCCGATCGGTCGATCCACTGCTGCATTAGCAGAGGAGGCTCCAATGGTTGAGGGTGTGAGTTTGGCCAACTGGCTCTGCCTTGCGGTGCGCTCTTCCTCCTCCTCCTCGTAGACGTTCTGGTACCCCGTGATGAGCTCACTGAGCGCAAGGATGTCGCCCGAGCCGTCCATGCTGCTGCAACCAGCGAGTGGTTGTGATTTCTACTGCTGCTTGAACTGTGGAACGCGTACGGCTGACGACTCCAGGGCTCGACTGTCCAACATCTGCGCGTCTCTTCACCAAAGTCTCACATTGTATAGTGGACACAAATGGGTACACTTTTCACGTCCCAATTGTAACCTTGCACACCGGATCCAAACTTTGACAACCATCACACACGGGCGTACTAGGTAGGCACCACACGACGATCTCAAGCAATTTGAAGGCGCCACTGTGGCGATAGATCGCATCGTGAAGCGAATCTCCAGTCTCTTGCTGACTCGGCCACAATCATGGTTGGCTTTCGAAATGGGTGGCCTCACACCAAAGCCAGCTCGCTCGCGCCAGCTGAACTGAGGTTTCAAAACCTCACGAGCGTTCTATTTCAGACTCTCCTCTTCCTCCTCTTTTTCTCGCTCAGAAATCGTGTTTCTCTTTCAATCTCAGTCGCTCAATCAATAAGAACCTCGTTTTCTTGCTGCTCTTCGGAAACCTCTCGCAACTCACACAAGCCAAAGCCACGGCCGAGAGGGTCATCTGAGCTGTGTGCGTGGCGAATTTCTGTTGTTGCTCTGGAGGTGATGAGCGCGCTCGAGGAGCTTCAGGAGTTTTTCAATGCCGACCCGGACACCGAGCGCATTAGCTTACGCGCCAAGAGCCTCGAGCACATCGACGCCGAGATGGAGTACCTGCAGCTGCACTTTGCGCACATTCGCCATTTGGACCTGGGTGAGAACGAATTGGAGGCGCTGCCCATCGACTTTGGCTCGTTTTTGCCAAAACTGGTAGCGTTGGACATTACGAAGAACAGGTTTCGCTCGGTTGCGGACCTGGGCGAAGTGCTGCAGCAGTGCGCGTCTCTCAAGTCGCTCAGCGTCACGCTGAAGAGCGCAACGGAGGAAAAGTTGCTGCTCATGATGCTGCCCAAGCTGCGCATTTTGAATGGGACACCGCTGTCAAGTCCCGTGTCTCCACCTCCACCATCTTCAGCAGCGAATGAGTTGCCTGTGAAGGCTGTTCACGCGCTCTCGACGGCGCTTCTGTCGCCTTCGACCGCATCGGACTCGTCTGTCGCTGAGGGTGAAGGTGATGAACATCATCGCCGAAGTCTCTCTTCGTCTCCACCATCAGCTCCTCGTTCATCGACCGTCGTCTCGCCACAGGACAAGCGCACGCTCCGGCTGCAGTTCGCCAACCTTAAGATCGAACGCCAGGCTGTCGAGCAAGAGCAGCAGCGAATCGCTGCGTCCCACGCTCAGGAGGTACTCGCGCTCACGCGGAAGGTGAGACGCGCTGCTAATAGTACTGCCACTTCAGGTCCAGGCTCAGCTCTCGCTGTACGAGCGAAGTCGAGTAGCGTACGGCCGACAGAGAAGCCCGCAACAATCTCAGACGACAAGACGGACTGGCACAAGCTCCTGAAGTCTCAAAAGAGTAGCAGTAGTATCCGTGACGACCAGCCAGCAGTGGGGACAGCTCATAATCACGAGCAGCTACAACTGCAACCGCTACGAGAGGCTACAGTAGCGACTACTACGACAACAGACTCATTCCTGTCGCAGTTGAAGACCATCGTGAAGACTTTCCACCAGTGCGACGCAAAGGGCAAGCAGGATGGCAGTAGCAGTAGCTCTTCAGCAAACACTCAGCAGCTCATAGTCTACGAGCAGCTCGACCTCCACGTGGACCTGCTGGCGTCGCAGCTGAGTCGACAGGAAAGCGAGGAGCAACGTCAGAAAAATGTCGACATATCTGACAACTCCTCCGGTGCTGCTTCTGCTTCTACTACGATCACTAGCGATATCGCGCGCATGAAGAAGAGCATTGCGATGCTGCAGACGCGCTGGAACCTGCTCGAGGTCTGTGGGATGTACGGTGTCGAGAAGGCGAACGGCGTGAACGGCACGCTCGGCAAAGCGTTCGAGAAGCTGCTGCAGATGCAGAAGGAGGTGCTCGTGGCGCTGCAGCACCAGCAGGCGACGATCACGGCCAAGGCGCAGTTGGCCTCCAAGTCCCAGCAGCAGGATCCAGGGACCAGCTGCAGTACAAGCAATTCCAATGTTCAACAGCACGAGCAGCAGATGAAAGTGCTGCTGGAGGTCGCCGAATGCCTCGAGAGCGATCTGGAGGCCGCGCAAATGCGTCTCCAGCAGGAAAAGGCGCAACGCGAGCTCTTGGAGCAGGAAAACTGGTCGCTCAAGCGCGAGAACGAGGCGTTCAAGCGAAAGCCGCGAGTCAGCAACAACAGTAGCAGCACAACCACCCCACACGCTCTTCTCGCTACTATGAGCGACCGAGATGGTAGCACGAATGCTGCTACAGTCGGAACAGCGCGGCAGCGGATACGAAAACGCACAGCAACAACAGCTGAGCCTCGACCTTCTGGGCCTTACACCGCCATGCAGACCTCGCCCTTAGTACCTAGACAAAAGAGCCCAGGCACCAAGGTCTCAGATAGCAATATTAGGGCACCCTCGTACTCGGCCGAGCCCCCACCAGCAGCCCCAGCACAATCAGCAGCTGCTCTACCGGTCCGCATCCGCAACTTCACGCTCAAGCAGCTTGTGGACCTCATCCATTGCATCACGACCTCGAAGCTCAAGTACGACACGCGGTCGTTCGAGGTCGGCGCGCCGCGCGAGACCGTGGAGCAGCACATGTACACGTATCTAAACCAGCGCTTTGGACTCAAGTCGCTCATCGTGGACTACGCGAGCGCGATCTGGAAGGGCTGCGAGGCGTTCCAGAAGCAGGAGAATGACGCTAAAATGTTCCTGGCGCTGCTCAAGAACCAGGTGGACGAGGGCTTCCTCAGTATCAAGAAGAAGCTCAAGCAGGCGCTTGTGGACCTACTGCGCGCCTACTTCCAGGCCAAGTTCCCGCTGAAACAGGAACTCGCGATCGCCACTCTGGTGCAGAATCGCATCCAGAACCAGATTTTCGAGGAAGAGTGGCAGGAAATGCTCACGTACCTCTACGACCCGCAGGATGTAAGCACTTTCATTGTTCTGACCATTGTTGGAGGGTACTGGCCTCATTCTGACAACTTTGCTGGTACTTTCTGTCGTGTAGAGCTCGACACTGTTGCGGCTTGTGAAGCAGAAAGCCGAGAAGTTGCAACAACTCAACCAAATGCATACTAGAACTCGAACAACTAGTCTCAAGACCAAGGCTGGCGACTCACTGCCAGTTGCCCTACCGTTTACAGTGTTTGAGCAAGTGCTGTACGACTATCAGCTTCAGGGCCGCACCAAGCTGCTCGAGGAGTTCCGCCAGGCGTTCGAGAGCCACGACAGCGAGCGCGTGGGCATCGTCAACCACGTAAGCGACCCCAAGTTACCTGGCACTTGACACTGTTTACTACCGAAGCCTAGCTACTTACTGACTCGCTGCTGGTCCAATTTCTAGGAATCGTTCGCCTTGATTGTGCGTCGAATCGCTCCAAAGAAGGTAGGCGAACTGTCGTTATCCCCCCATTGTTCCTGAAATTGGTTTTCAGCCAATACTCAATGTCTTTTTGTGTTGCCTGGTTCATTAAATGAACAGAGCGCTACGACGATCGAGAAGCTGCTCGAGACGCTCGATCCGTTCCACCACAACGTAGTGACGTTCTCGGACGCCGTGAGCTGCCTCATGGGCGACATCCGCGCCAAACGGCCGTCGCCCCCCAAGCCAACGACAGTCTTCACGGTTTCCACAAGTGCCCCACCACCACCAGCACAAGTGGCACAAGCTACTACTACACGTCTGAAATCCAAGAGCTGATGATAAGTAAGAGCACAGCAACAATGAAAAGCTGAGCTATATAACCGGGCTCAAACATGATATTGAATTTGCTTGGTGGTAGAATCGAAACGAGAGTTGATTGGTTGCCTAGTAGCCACTCTCGAAGGCGGTCCAGAACGCGTCGCTCTCGTCTCCTCCCTTTTCCATCTTGATACTGAAAGTAGGCGCGCCACCACCGTCTTCTCCACGAGGAGCTCCGTTAGTGCTACTACCCTCACCACCACAAAGCAGAGTTCTTACGTGCTTTCGAGCGCATTTCGCGAGCGTCTCAGGTGCGAATACTGTGCAATGGTCCGAACCAATCCACAGGAAATGGCGGTCCTTGGACGGTTGAATCAGTAAAAACACATCGCGCGGCGTCAGATCCTCCGAGTCGTACTCTGTCAGCTGGTCCCACACGCCTCCTGCTACTTCTTCGTCATTTACATCCTCAAGGATGAAAAGCAGCGGCGGCGAATTGGTGGAAACGCTCTCAGCGATGGTGGCAGCAGCTGCCTCAGCATGGAGCTTTTGGGCACTGGTCGAGGTACTCGAACTGGGAGCGGCGCTGTTCGCAGGATCTACTATCGAGCTCCCGCTGCTGGTGTGCCTGATCTTGAGCCAGTCCAGCTCTTCCGCGTACCCAAAGTAGTCCATCAAGCTATCTCCACCACCAATTTCCTGGTCTTCTTCACGAGCCTCGACGATTTCAACGCCCAAGTGGGTCAAATCCCCTTTACCCTCGCCGCTACTTCGCTGAGCCAATCGTACGCGAACCATTTGCTCCACGAGCGCTTTCGCCTTTGCGACACCGTCAGGAATTTCACAATTGCGACCTCTCCAGATCACAATTTCCCTTGACCGGGAAATTGATAGTCGCATGAACACGAAGACGCCTCTCGCAAAGAGCCAGGGGGAGTAGAAACCATTTTCAAGGACCAGCTTCTGTCTCTGAGACCCTGGCTTGTAGCAGCACTTGAGCACGAGCGTATTCGGATCATGCGCTGCGTGAGGGGCGAGCCGATACAACCCAGTGTCTGTACTGTGCGGAGACGAGTCCGAAGAGAACGTCGCGAGTTCGCGCTCCCACTCGATGAGCTGGCAAAGGAACGCCGTGTTGGGGCTCGCGATCGGTCGCTTGGACTTCACGAACGCCATCGCGTCGCGAAAACTGGCTGGACTCTGTTGTTGCTGTTGCTGCTGTTGTTGTTGCTGTTGTTGGTACATGACATACGCGACCACGAACGCACAGGAGCGCGAGATGCCCTGGTGACAGTGCACGAGCACCTTGTTTGTGTGGGCCACAGCGGCTTCAGCAGACTGGATGAACTCGATCACCTGGTAAAAGAACCACAGGAGGTCCTCTTTCGCGTCATCACGGAGCGCCAAGCTCAACACCTTCGTATCAGACAGATTAGCAGTGAGAGGGGAGCAAGGCTCGAGCTCCTTGCAGCAGTTGACGATGTAGGTGATCCCGATCTCTTTGAGTTTTTGAGAGTTGCTTGCAACCTGCAAATTACTCACAAAGAGGAAATTCGGCAGGATTTCGGAGCAGACACCCGCAAATTCATCCAACGTCCTGGATTTGCGCACGCTCTCGGGGACCAGGAACCTGCTGTCGGTGGTGGCGGCGTCAGAGTTCCCATCATCGCGCTCTCTGTGAGTCAACGCGCAGTCGTCGCCGCCACAACTGGAGGTCCTAGCTGTGCTTACGCGCGGATCATCGTGCAATAGCAGCGCGTGTGCAGGCGGCTGGATGCGCATCGCCGAAGCACTCGAGAGAAGCTCTTTTAGGACTACTGCTGAGTCATTTTGCTCTCCATTCGCTGCGAGAGTCTTTGGTCCTGGAGCTTTGGCGAGAGGGGTACCAGCTGCAGCAGCACCACTGGAGACTGACTTGGTAGGTTTGGAGTTGCCTGACTGGGCGGTTTTGTCGGCAGGCAGCACGGCGGCGAACGCGTCTTGTGAGTGCGCGTGGCCCATTGGCGAGTGGTGTCCCGAAGGGCGAAGTGTCTTGAGCGATCAGTCTCCGAAGCGCGAGCGAGGGGAGTGAACCTAAGCTAGATGGGGGACCTGAAACGACCCCAAAGCCAGACAGACCTCCACACACACTCACACACAAGAATAACCTGGTGCAACAGCGTCAATGCTGCATAAACTGCAACAAGTCTATCTCTATTTCGGAGCTCCTGTATTTCCCTTCTGCCTCCACTATCCCACACAACCTTCAAATAAATAATAATTGAATCCCGATAGAAGTTGGCATCTCTAGATCACGTCCCTGGCGGATACAAAGGACATGGCGTCCGAGCTCTTGCGGTCGGGCCAGTGGTAGTGTACGTTCGCCACGACCCGCTGGCGGTACCGGAGTACCACGGCCGCGGCCACAATCACCAGCACCATGCCGCCGAGCACCGACGCCACGTACACGGCCGCCGAGGAGTCATCCTCGGGAATGGTGCGCGTCGTCACCTCACTGTCCGGAGCGATTGTCTCCGGTGCTTGGGTCGGCGCTGGCGTCGTGTCGCCGACCACCACGCCCCTCTCGAGCCCTGCATCCACGTTGATCCAGTCCTGTTCTGTGTCTAAAAAACAGAGAGAGAGAGAGAGAAGATTTAGCCTATGTCACCTCTGGAGTATATCAATTGAGCCTGAAAGCCATGAGTTTACCTTCGGTGGTTGGACAGAAGATGACCTGGAAGTCCACGCCGGCGGCGCAGCAGTGGGTCTTTTCGTCCTGCTGCGGGAACTGGTACGCGTCCTCGCAGCCGTCCTCAAGGCAGACGAGCTTGCGGCAGTTGGCATCCACGTAGTCCACCTTGGGGTTGATCTGCATGGGCTTATTGAAGCCCACGCCGCCCGTCAGGGTCTTGCACTCGCCCAGGCTCGCGCAGTGCTGAGGCTGCAGAAATGGCACAAGCATAGGCACGTGCCAGGTTTAGGGCCCCATACAATACATACCAGGCGACTTGATGATGTTAAAGTGACTGCAGATGGACGTACCCCGCCCAATGGACCCGTCGGGATGACGCTGATGTCGAACCACGTCTTGTTGCCCTCGTCAATCGAGAATTCAGCCACTGAACACATACAAAACAGACAAGCCATGAGCCAACCTCTTCTGTGGGTCTCTCTGCTATCGCGTGCTCACACACACACAGAATAATGACTTACAGGTGGCCTGTGTGATGGCGTCGTAGCGGTAGGCGCGGATGTCCTTGGGCTGGAGCTCGATCGAGACGCTCTTGCCCTCTTTGATGCGCGTGACGTTTGCTCCGTCAAAGAGCTTCATCGTGCCGTTACAGTGGTTGACGATCTGGATGTTCACGCCCTGCACCACCGTCGCTGGCATTACCACCAGCACCATGATCATGATCACGACTGCGATCTTTCGCAGCATCAGGAGCACAGGCGCCGCCATTTGAGAGCCTGTGAATAAATGCACCGGAAGTCAGCGCACCCTCTGGACTGACTCGCTGCGAATAGCCGACTGACTGACTGACGGAGTGAAGAATGAATGAGGAGCTCCGGCGTGATGGAGCTGCTGTAGTCTGCCTGTTGTGGAGTGGGGCTAGTTGCATTTCCAAGTTGCGATGGACGGGAAGGGAAGCGCAACAGGACAAGACGGACGGACGGACCTTGTACAACACATTACACAGGTCGTTTGTTTTCTGCAGCGTGCAAGTTGGCTCGTCTGTTCGCGATTTGCTATTTTATTCCGTAGTTGAGCTGTCAAAAGGTGATATTATTTAAGGTTAAAATGCGATGCAGTTTGAAATGCTTTAATTTAAGCAAGTGAAGTGGTGCATCGTATTGCTGAATATACATTTTTGACATCGCTTTCTAGAATTCATGTCTGCAGCAAACATCGGATCTTCTATCAAATATGGATTTAGTCGTGCAGAGTGATGATCGTGGTCCGACTCCCCTTCCCGCAAGTGAAACTGTCAGTGAATCGGGTTGCAGAGTTACTCACGGATAACCTTGTGAAATTCTCTCAAAATATCAATTGTAACAGTTTAAGTGAGATCTAGACTGACTTAGTTTTGCGTTAAATACGAATTCATATCTCAAGAAATATGCATTCGTACGGGAATATTTGTTACTCAATGTCATTTTGCTCTCCCTCAATTTACGCAAGTAATCGCATACCCTGTCCAAAACGATTGATTCATTTCAGCGTTTAGTCAGCTCGAAAATGTCCGTGGAGTTTCCTCAGTCGTGATACATGAATGATTCATTACGTTTTTCAAAACCTCTATTTTGTTATACTTGATATCTAGATGACCTCTATGTTCAAATACTGCAACGATACGAGAGTGAGCCGACAATTGTGCGGGAGTTTCGAAAGTTTGTGCTGATCCACTCGCGTCAACAGTCAACCAGTCAGTCAGCATTTCTCTAAATCGAACGATTTGACAAACAAACCAACCAGCAAGGGGTCAGTCAACCAGCTGAAGAGCTCTGAAGAACTGATGAACCGATGAACTCCGGGATCCAACAACAGCAGCAAGGGGGAGACACAAAGCTCATGTGCTTGCTGCAATTGCCTTTGTAGCTCTCGCAATTACCCAGTTCTCAATAGCGCACATGCGTGAGTGAGAGACAGAAAATGCGGTGCAACCTGACGCGAAGAACGAATGGTGGACAGTGCATCCTGACTAGGGTGGGGTGGGTACAAATATTAAGTTACTTTCAAAAAAATCGTGCTCGTTGATTAGATTTGTCCATCATCACACGCTCCACGCTCTCTTTCACGCAAAGACACACTCTCTCTCTATCGCTCGCCTCAAGTCTCTGGCGCCAGTGGCGTGCTCTTGAGCTGTTGCGAGTCTCTCTCTTGGCTTCTTCTTCTTCTTCGTCTCCTTCTGGGAACTTTATATGCCTGAAATGCGCAGTGTTCGATGGATAGCGTTTTTGCTCTTGACCTCGTCTAGATGCACTGGATGTCGTCGAGCGGTGTGAGCAGACCCTCGGGCTCGCCCGCCACGAACGGTGACGGCGAGTCCTTGGTCTCGGTCTCCTCCAGCTCCTTCTTCTTCTTCATGGCCACGAAGACGACCGTGCCAGCCACACACGCCACGCCACACAGGATCGCGAACACCGTCATGCCCACACCGTTGCTCGACTCCTTGGCGCCCTGCACCGACACATTCTGCGAGCTGCCGCCGGTCGAGGTCGCGTCATTGTTCGAGCCACGAACCGGGTTCAGCTCAACCGACGCCGTCACTTCCGATGATTCTGGCGCCGAGGTGGACTCGAAGCCGATCATGCCCGCTTCCAGACTGTCGCTGTCGTTGCTGGACGAGGTCGTCACGTTAGCAGACTCGAACGACGAAGACTCGAACGACGAAGACTCGAACGAGGATGAGTCGGACGAAGACGAATTTGAGGAAGAGACCGAGGAAGAGCCGCTCGTGCTGTCCATCGAGCGGTCGCGCAGCAGCAGTTCCAAGTCCACAGTTGGTTCAGGAGTCGGAGCCTGTGTGGTTGGCTCTGGGGTTGGCGCCTGAGTAGTTGGTGGTGGTGTTGGCGCCTGAGTGGTTGGTGGTGGGGTTGGAGCCTGGGTAGTAGGTGGTGGAGTCGGAGCCTGGGTTGCTGGCGCCTGGGTCTGACCACCTGGACCGCCAGGGCAGAACGTCAGGTCCACCTCCGTGTTCATGGTGCACGAGGTCGTCTTCGTGTCGTCCTTTGGGTATTGATACGCATCCGGGCAGCCGTCGTATGTGCACGTGCGGGTCTTGCAGCCCTTTGGCGCGATCTGCATCGGGATGTTGTAGCCAACGCCTCCAGTGAGGTCCTTACACGCCTGGAGACTTGGGCAGTATTCAGGCTACGCGTTGAAGACAGAATACCCAAGCGTTAATCATTTGAATGATGAGACCATAGTAGTCAATGAAGAGATCACTTACGCCTGACTTTGGTCCCGTCGGGATGATACTGATGTCGTACCAGAGCATGCCGCCCTCGACCGCAAACTCGGCGACTGTAACACGACAGACAAGCACCAGAAACAAGAAATCAGTCAGAATCAAACTCAGTTCAAGTAGAATCTCACTGCTGCATCTCCAAGCAGCCCCATACAAATAGAGAGTACAGTACGTACGGGTCGCTTGCGGGTTCATGCCGGCGCGGAACATGCCGTGGAAGCCCACCGGCAGGTTGCGCGAGACGACCTGTCCAGGGGTCATCACGGTGATCGCCGAGTTGTCCCACAACTCAATGCTCTCGCCGCACTGGTTGATGATGTTAACCGGCGTGGCGGAAGTGGTGGTGAGCACGGCAGCGAGCGCGAGCAGACCGACCGCCTTGGTGGCGATGCAGGTTCGTGGCTGCATGGTGTTGTTAGTCGAGCGGGCTGTGCGGTTTCGTCGTCTTCTTCGCGTGGAAGTATGTATTCGCAGCAGCGCAAATAGAGAGTGAGCGTCTGACTGGAAGGGGGGAAGATCTGAAGATGAGGGGCAACTGGCCAAACAAACAACCCGCAGGCAGACAAGTCACAGGAGTGGCGGCGGAGAGAGGGAGCTGGCTAGGCTGCCAGAGCACACAAACGTACGTGCTCTGGCGCGGCGGCTGGCATGCATGATGCGTGACCTGACGTGCGAACTGACGAAACGGAAGCACCCTCGGAGGCTCCGGATCCTTTCACAATCGCCCGACGGAGCTACTAGCGCCCGGAAAGCGCCAACCAGAGCCCGCGGAGTGGCGCCACGAGGGGACAAGACAGGTTCTGAATCTTCTATGACAGCGAACTGGCTCACTAAGGGAGTGAGAATCAGGAAGGAAATGAACAGCTCCTCCGATACGTTGAGTCTGCTTGGTCGAAAGCCTGTTTATACTGCGTAAAAACTAATTTGAGTTACTAAAATTATTTAAGAAAAAACTCTATATAATGATATAGTGCTATTTTAGCAAATAAATGTGTGTTCGTGGGTTGGTGATTAGGGCTGGGACATTGGTTTTGAACCATATGGTTTGTATCAGACGAGGTGAAACCCACCAAAATGTTGCGCGAATGTGAGGAAAAAGATAGATGTTTGAGCTTGTCCCAAATGTCCAAGTGAGCTCTTCAAACGTGGGGCAAACCAATGCCCACGCATTTCTGAAGGAGGGAGGAGTTCAGTGAACGAACGACCGCACGATGGATCGACTGGGGCGATGGGCTCTCTGAGGTGCTTTCCACTCGCTCGCTCCCTATGCCTGGACATGCAAGTATTTCTCTCTCTCACACTCTCTATCGCTCTCGCTGTCTCTATCTAATGTGAATGCTGCTCATCCGTGCACAATAGCTTTTCATCTCTTATCGTGTTGCTCTCTTTCGCCGTGTCTTGCTTGCGAGCTTCAGATTGTTTCGAGGAGCTGCTCATGCAAATAGCAAACACGAAAGAAAAGCAGATGGAGATCGTGTCAGCCATCAAACTCCATTCCCAAGCCACGCACGCACATGGTATGCTCACAGTCATTGAACATGTGCTCCTGTCCCAGCTTCCAGCTCCATGGATTCTGTAAAGAAAGCACGTGCAACCAGCCAGCCATCTGCAGAGTTCAGTTCGCGCTGTCACAGCCGAGGATAGCTACTCATCAGACTGAGAGCTTTTCGTTCTTGCTCACTGGTGCAGGCTGATTCTTCTGACCTGCCACCAGCGAGCGACTTTACAAGATCCGATCGAGGAGCTTGCTTCAAGCTCCTCGAAGAGATCCAAGCCTGACATCAATGGGTAAAGTGGCAATCGCTTCTCCATGTTGTAACATGACCAATGACCAGTCAGACCGGCAGGCAGGCAGGTTGAGAGTGGATCTTTTGCTCCTTGCCGTTGTGATCTTATATCATTGTGTGGAGCTTACCACCATCCATCGAACATCGCACCGGAGCTCCAACTCAGTCAGGCAGCTAGAACCTACTGGTGTCACTTCAACTTCAGCTGTATCCATTTTTTTTAGCAGCACCACGCGTGATCCCTCTTGGCGCTCGTCAAATCGCCAGTAACGTCCATTTACAGTGCGCCTTTTCCTCACAAAAGTATCTTTCGCAGTGCTGCGATCTCTCTTTCTCGCACTCACTTTCATACACTCAAATCACGTTCACTCGTTCTCAGCTCAAAAATAACGTTAATTCTCATACTTTACAGCAAAATAATAATAAGCAAAGCGCTCTTTTGTCTGTCTGTCTGTCCTTCTTTCTCTACCTACCTAGCTAGCTAGTAGCTCCTCTCTGTCCTGTTGGTGGTGGTCTCGTGCGGTGGCGCTTGGTCTGTCAAGCAGCTCACGCCATCGTCGCTGCCTCGCGCTCAAACTTGGCCTCCTCGTCGCCATCGCTTTCGTCGTCCTCAGCATCCACAACACACTGCTGCAGTTGTAGTCGCAGTTGCAATTGCTGGTCACCACCACCACTCGCAAGCGCTGCGTCGTCTGCGAGCCTCGCCAGCATCGTATCGTTCGCGAACGTCAGGCTGCGCGTCAGGTCGAACGGCTTGGCATCCAGCTCGCCGTCCGTATCGCGCAGCAGGATCTGCGCCACACGCGCCTTGAAGCGATGACAGTACGCGTCCGGAGGGATCGCCGAGATGCCGCTGCCAGACTTGCCAATGAGCATCTTGCCCACCTTCTCCATCTGCTTCTCCCAATCCCACTCCTGCAGAATGTCAATAATGCCCACAAAGTACACTTCCTCGGACCCCATCGTGTCGCTGCTCAGCCACTGCCCCAGCGGTGCCAAGTTCGAGCCGCTCGACTTGCACTCATCGTCCTCTCGGATCGCAGACGTCGCGATCTCTGCGCCATTGTGTTGCTGTTGCCACGAAGACTCTTGCAACCGACACCTGTGGATACCGACCAGCAGTGAGTAGTCCATGATGCCCATCGAGTTGAGAAACTCGCTGTCGCGCACCACCTGCGCGTACAAGCTCTCGGCCACATCCGGCGGGAGGTGCAGCTTGCGCTTCATGTCCAGGTCCTTCAGGATCGTGTCGGGCCGGTGCATGTGGAACGGGAACGTCGTCGACGCGTCAGCGCGACCGAACTCGTAGTTCGCGTTGCACTCCGAGCACGTGACCATGTCACCCACCTGCGGCAGTCGCGCGCGCCGGTCGATCCACGAGCCCTTCACGTCGTATTTCTCAGTGATCGTCGCCGTATGCTTGACGCTGTGCAACACATTCGACATTACGACAAAGTAAAAGTTGCGGCCATAGAGACGAATGCGATGGCAGCCAAAGAAGCGGATGATCCGCGACTTCGGATTGCTCTGAATGTACTCCGAGTACGCCGGGATCATCTTGACGAGCTTGCGGCATTCCTTCTCCTTCATGCTCTTCACGATCAGCGAGTTGTCGCCAGAGAAGAACATGAATGCACCGCTCGAGCCCGCACTGATGCGCTCCTTCGCGGTCGTGCGGAACGACGCCAGGTACATCTCGTCCGAGAGCCCAAACGCGCTGCGGATCGCGCGAAACTCGCCAGGCGCGTAGTCGATAAACACTTTCGGCTTCGGGTCGTCAATGCTACTGCCCTCTACAGGCTGTTGGCCGAACGCCGTGTTCGCAGTGCGGCGGATGCCCGCGAACAGGGGCGAGAGGTTCAAAGACGACGACCGGTTGCTCTGAAGTTCAATCTCCTGGTCGAAGAGCTCAAATGGCACCTGGGAGACCG
Organism: Globisporangium cylindrosporum; assembly: GCA_038050675.1. Lineage (NCBI taxonomy): Eukaryota > Oomycota > Peronosporomycetes > Pythiales > Pythiaceae > Globisporangium > Globisporangium cylindrosporum. The sequence continues at coordinate 7,714 of JALBZD010000525.1, read as the reverse complement.
GGTACAGCGAAAAACGACCGGGGGCGTGCTGGAAACTAAGGTTGTTGCTGAAGCTCTGCGACTGCGACTGCTGCTGCTGCTGCTGCTGTTGACTCGAAGTGCTCAGGAAACTGATCCGCTGCGAAAAGCTGTCCCCGGGCGTCGTGCACTCCGTGTTGTTGCAGGAATCACCAGGCATTCGTCGAAGCGGCGGCAGCGTAGCATAGTTTGGCTGGCAGTACGGACGCGGCGAGTTGAGCATGTCGATATTTTGGACGTGCGAGATGATCGAGTTGTTCGAGAACGCCGAGTCCCGCTCGGCGCCGACGAGCAGTTGCTGGAAGAAAATGTTCGTGTTCGGCGTCTGCAGTGACTTCAAGATTGACTTGGTGATGCCGCAGACCGTGTAGTAAATGATCTCGCGCTGCAGCGTGTCGTTGTTCTGCGACGCCCACGACGAGATTGACGACGCCGACGATGCCATCGACGGATTACGCGGAGACACGCTGCTGCCGTTGATAGTATTGTTGTTGCGTAACAGTGCCGCTCGGTTCTCTGGAATAAGTGGCTGGTGGCCGCTTGAGATCGCTCGTGCGCCACCGCCAGCTTCGAGTGAAGCCAGACTCGACGCGCTCCAAGTCATCGGGTTGTTATTGCTGTTGTTGCTGCTGCTGTGGCTGCTGCCGTTGTTACTGATCTCCATGCCACTGTCGTCTTCACCATCCGTGGACGCTGCTGTCTCATGCACCGCCGAGTCGCCCCCGCACAAGAGCGCTCGAAACTCGCAGCAGCGCTTGTTCACGCTCACCCACACGACACATGTGAAGTAGCCTTTCGCCGCGACCAAGAAGTGAAAGATCGCATTCAGCAAGTTCACGCCGTCGAGTTCCGCCGATGTCGGGTCGTCGCTCTTCCGGAACGCCTGGTCCGCCGGCTGCAGCCGCTCGAGCGCGTTCGAATTTGATCGGTATACGAAAAACGCGACGAGGATGACCAGCCATGTCGCGTTGAGCGTGTGCACGTAGATCGTCATGCGCTTCATCATCCGTCGCCGTGCCTTGAGCGCGATTACCGTGCCGCTGTTCGAGCGCCACCAGCCGATCACGAGAATACCTTGCGCTGCGACGACCAAAAGCACCACGAGCGCAAAGAGCGTCCCCCAGTAGACCATGTTAAGCTTCTGCCACTGGTTTGTCCGTGTTTGCTGCTCCTCTTTGCTCGAGAAAGACGGCAGCATCGGCAATACGAGTCCGACCGCACGGCAAAGCTCGACGCTGCTCATGTCGTACCTGTTCTGGAACTTCTTGGAGAACACGATCAGCGGCACTGCGACTGAGATGAGGATCGAACCGCTCCACACGACGCTGTGGTACATCTTTAGTTGGCTCTTGTAGTTCGCAAACGGGTTCGATACCGAGACAAACAGGTGCAGGATCGCGGCGCCAAACCAACCGACGCTCGCGAGCAGCAGGAACATCTCGAGCGCCGACATGACACCGCACGTGCGCATGCTCATGGGCTGGCAGAAAGACGCCGACGCGCCATTACTGCCCGAGCAGTAGAGCACCACATGCATGAGCGCGAGCAGTGCGAGTCCAAACTCGCAGAGCGCCACGTACACGAGCAGTTCATTGGGATACCGTCGGTTCTGCGGTTGGAATAAATACGACACCAGAATCACGAGCGCCGAGAAGAAGCTGAGCAGCGAGCCGATCACAACCGGTGCGAGTCGCTGCAGTTCGTGCGGGAGCACAAACGCGAGCGCAAAGCAGAAGAGGAAGATGCCCGTCGCGCTTGCCCAGAAGAACACGCGCCGCATGCGCAGCTTGCGCTTCCGCCAGCGCGAGAGCAGCGTCATCCAGGACGTCTTCTTGTCGCCGACGATCGCGATCATCTCCTCTTGTTCTTCCAGCGTCGCGTCCTGGTCTTCTGCTGACTGGGTTAGCGGGACGAGCTGCTGCTGTTGTTGTAGCGGAGGTACCATTGTCATCTGGTTGTACTGCGCCGCCGACTCGGTCGTGCCTGCTCTAGACCGCGATGTGTTCGAGTTTGCAACAGAGCCGGTCGCGGATCCGCGGCGCGCGCCAAGCATCGCCGAGAGTGGGTGTGCGTGGCCGTAGCTTCCCGCTCCGCTGTTCACATGAACGCCGCGGGTGCTACCGCCGCCACTGACGGTGGCGCTTGACGAACCTTTGCGCATCGGCTCAATGTCTCCCTGGAAGCTCAGACTCCGTCGCTGCTGCTGCATCCTCGGCGGCGTTGTGACTGTGTGGTAGAGCGCCTGCGGACTCAGCGCCACCTCCTCGCGGCTCTGGCTTCTCTGAGTTGCGTTCGCAGCGGCTGTAGTTGTAGGTGTGTTATCGCCAGAAAGCGCGGTGGTGACGGAAGACGTCATGACTGATGGCGCTGGACTGCTACCATCCATCACCTCCCACTCCCTCGCTTGCTTTTCGTATCAAAATCCTTCCAGTAATACAAGAGAGATCCAGAAGCTGCTCGTCCGTCCGTCCGTCCGTCGTCTTGTGTCTCTTCAACGACCGCCGATAATTACGCGGTGAGCCTTACGCTGTGAGTGATGAAGAAGAGGAATCAACCACGCGCGCTGTCGCTCTCTCGATGGTTGTGAATTTAATAGAGACACACACGCGCACACAGGCTTTATAGCTTTATGGCTCGGTGGCGAATGCTCCTCGACGGTCGTCTGCGGATGGAAGGCAGCGCGCGCGTCCGATAATAAACAGTCGGCAGCAAGGGGCACTCGCCCGCGCTTTCCCTTCTGCTTTCTGCACTTTTTCCACCGTTTTTCCGCCTGGAAATAGAGCGTGTGCGTGAAATGAGCTTTTCAGACCTGATATCGTGCGACATCCTGATTGGATGAAATTCGCATTCTCGCCTTTCAACTTGCTTTTCGTAGCAAGAATAGAACTAGTTAATTAGTTTATAGAGGCTACCCGTTTGACTTGGAGTTTGTATGGTTTTGGGGAGAATGCGATTTTCATTTACTCAGAGAGGGAACCAACAAAGTGGCTTCAGAGAGAGGGGGCGACATGTCCCACTCCCTCCACAACCAAACACCACCCAGACAAATGGGCACGATCGACCACCACGAGAGGCTGTGTGAGCGTGAGACCCAAGAGCCAAAAAGGATGGTGGGCACGGCAAAACAAAACACGCTGGCTTTTTAGCCAGTCTCTTTGGCTGTGTACCTTTGGTTGTGTACACAACATTGCGCAGGTGATCCCTCCAAAGTGCCAATTGTGGGATTGCGGCGCGCGTATAAGCGTAGGTGTATGTAATGTTCATGCTCCAATTCCAAATCTAATTGCGCGATGCGATGAATGATGTGGTTATGTGGTTGTAGGAAAGTCGGAGGTCCACCACCACCCGACAGTGCCAGCTGTTCAACAGTATCTTCGATCCACGCAGCAGCAACAATAGAGAAATTCAGTGGTGAATTGGGAGATCCCATGCTCTCCTATTTCTCTTCACTTGGTGAAAAACTTCATGTGCCCCAACGTGTACTTGGTTTTTGTATGGAGCACGGATGATGAATGGTTGAAACTGAACGTTTGCACTTTGCTGTTTCACTCAGTTTTTGTATGTGGGAGAGTGTACCCACTTGGCTTGTCTTCCAGAGAGCACTCGATGCCCTTTCTTTTTCAAAATGACATTCACTCTTCCCAGCTGGTAGAGGCGCGTCACCGATGGATTCACGACGACTTTCTGAACTTTTGACCTCAAGTTCAGTTCGGCAGAACCAGTGGCTCAGCTTTGGAATACCGATCGAAACGAAGAGCTCATTCGGCAAACTACTGGTGCTACAAAGTTGATCTCCATTTTAGTAGCTGCTGCTCGCTTCGGCTTCTTCAGATGCTGCTGCTGAGACTTCAAAGCCGCGGTGCTGCTGCTTCTCTCCCAGTTGCTCGCTGAAGCGTTCGAGAACTTGGTCGTCTTCGAATTCCAGTGGAGGGCTGTAGATTCAGATTCATACAAGCACGTACGCGTAGAGAAAGAAGACAGATTTAACCCACGTGAAGATGCGCAGTGGGTAACCTTTGAACGTTCAGACACAAGCACGCACACGCCATATCATTCACACGATACGTACAGAAAGTTGGCAAACTGCTGCCTGGGTAGGTATTTCGCAAACACGCGCTGCCGAGCCTCGACGTCGCTCCCGTGCATCACGAGCGCCTTGATCTTCTCCTTCGCGGTCACATTGTCGTCGTCGAGGCGCTGAAGCTGCAGCAGGCGGCGAAGCACACGCGCGCGATAGAACACCTGCGAGCCCTCGCGCTCGATGAGCGGGCATCCCTGGAGCGCAAGGCATTGCAAGAAGCGCAGCGGCATCAAGTGATTGAGCTCGTTCACGTCCTCGAGGTCGTTGCTAGAAATATCGAGATACTGCAGGCGCTCGCAGCTCTGTAGGCGCACTCGCACAAAGATGTCAGCACCTAGTAGCAAAAAGACATGGCAGGATAGAGGTGTGAAATTAATTACCCCGATGCTGCTGAGCTGCTTCATGTTGTTGTGTGTGAGGTTGAGATGCTCGAGTCGAGGCAGCGAAGCCACTTCGTCCACAGCTTCGATCTTGTTGTGACTCAATAGCAGTGTTTCCAACGCCTCGAGCCCCTTGTTCTCCGGTGATTCATTGGTCGTTGTCGCCACCACCAACCCACGTGTCGACGTCAATTGGTTGTGCGAGAGATCCAAAACGCGCAGGAACCGCAGCTGTGCGACGCCTTCGATGATCGAGATGCCGTTATACGCCAAGTGGAGCTCCTGAAGGAACTGGTGCGATTGTGAGAGGTCCCGCATGCGCTCAATGTGGTTGTGGCTCAGAATCGCGACGCGCAGCAGCGAGCCGATCCGCTTGCCGCCATCCACCCACGCGTTCGACGGCGTGCACTTTGGCGTATCAAAGTCTACCAAAGCAGAAAGTATTAGCACTCCGTGGAGTGGGGGATACAAAGGATGAATACGGGTAACTCTTACGTGCCTAGCACTTCTGAGAGTTGGTTGTGCGATGCGTCCACAGAAAGCAGCAGCGGCAGGTGCTGAAGCGGAGCCAAGGACTGGATCCCATTGTCGCTACAATCGACGTGCTATAAGAAGTCCTTCGTTAGTACCACACACTCGAGAAGAAGAACAGCTCTACAGTAGTCCACGTGGCACAAGTCAAAGAAACTTACCTGGAGATGCGGGAACTCGCTGAGGACATCCAGATCCAGCAGTTGCAGGTTCGCGAGCGTCGCAGTCGTGTAGACGTGGGCCTGTGTGAACGGATTCCGCCCTAGGACGCTCAGTCGCGGCTCCACGAGCGCTCTCGTGAGCAGCACCGGAGGAAAGGAACCCCCATCATTGAGCCGTTCATAGTGTTCTTCACTGCCAGGCATGTTTAACAAATGTGTCTCTTCAGGGAACAGTGAAAATCTTAATGGGGCTCAATGGAGATTTTATCGGGGTTTTTTGTATGAGATTGGTTACGAAATGAATGAGTGTCTCCCCACACCCCACGTCACAGAGTAACAGCTAAGTGGTGGTGGATACTGCAATACTTAGAGCGCGTCTCGGGGCGTGATCATGATGATCGAGGCCTCGCGAGACGTGTTTTCGTGGGCATACTGCTGCATGGGGCTCTTGGCCTCTAAGTCCAGCTCCTCCTTCTTCTTGCGCACGATGTAGATTACGCCCCCGGCTGCGGCGCCGACAACGATGAAGACCGACGCGAGGAAGATACCAATCGTCGAGCCGCCGGACGACGACGACTTGGTCGTCACTTCCACCGAGTCTCCGTTGTTGGAGCCAGTCGTGGTCGTCGTAGTTGTAGTGCTAGAAACTCCAGTATCCGCGGTGGTTGGGTCGGCGGTAGTAGTATCTGTAGTGCTGGATCTTGCCGAAGGCTCCACTGTAGCTGTGGAGGTTTCATAACTCTTGGAGCTGGTAGCACTACTACTACCCAGTGAGAAAGCTGAGCTGCTTGCCGCATCGTACTCGGAGCTCACGAGCTCGCCGTTTGCATCGCGGGACGCTGAGGCGCTCGAAGTCTTCACTACCGTTGGTGAAACACTCGGAGTCGGCGAGGGCGTTGGTACTGGGGTTGGCGCCGAAGTAGGAGCTGGAGTAGGAGCCAGGGTTGGAGCCGGCGCCGGAGCTGAAGTGACGCCGCCGGTGCCTCCAGGGCAGAACGTCAGCGCAAAGTCCGTCCCCGATGGACACGTGTGGGTCTTTGTATCGTCCGCTGGGTACTGGTACGCGTCCGCACAGCCATCGGCCATGCACACGAGCGAGTTGCACGTGTCGGTGTCGACGCTGCTCAACGGCGTGATGGACATGGCGGTGTTGAACCCCACTTTGCCTGTGAGTGTCTTGCAGGCGGCGAGGCTGTCGCAGTTCGCTGGACCTGGAGGGATGATGCTGATGTCGTACCAGGGTCTCCCGGTGCCCGAATCGACGGAGAACTCGGCCACTATATACCATCGAAAGAGAAGGTGGACATTGGGGTTAGCTGCAGCTAAGACCGAACGCCAGTCTTGGCGGCAGTAGGTTACGTACAAGTCGCGGCTTCACTCGCGCCGTCGCGGAACATGCCCAGGTACCCAGACGCTAGCGTCCTACTCGTGGATTCACCTGGTGCAAGCGCCACGGTCGCGCTATTGTCGTAGAGCGAGACGGTTGTTGAGCACATGTTGGTGATTGTAACGATCGTTGCGTGCGCTGAGCCATTGAGTCTCAGCACCGCAAGTGCAGCTAAAGCAACAGTCGCGAATCGGGAAGAGTGCATCATAATAGTTCCCTGAAGAAAATGAGCGAGAAGACGAATCGCTTCGTCTCTCTTGCTCAGACCTCGGAAAATGAAAGAATGGTCTTAGGCGAGCGAGCTGCACAACCAGAGGAGCTCCAACTCAACAACAAGAGCGCCAGACGTTTCTTTCGAACACAAAGGGGATCGGTTGAGATCGGAATGAAAGATCGCGTTTGCACTGCATCGGCGCCAGATGCTTGCGCTACGTTACAAGCGCGCCAGCTTCTCACAGAGGCATCGCTTGGTTTGCACAGCCCTTGCAGCTTGACACGCAAGGTTTCATGGTACTTAGAGGCGTAAGTAGACAAAGTCGCACACGAGGAGACTTGAGTCGCATTTGCAGTAATGGTGTGGGAAGGAATGGTGGTGCTTGAGATACAAAAGATGGTGCCATGCCTTTAGGGATTACAACTGGACGACGAGAATTACATCGCCTCACTGCAACGAAGCTCCTTTTTCAAAGTTCTTGCTGTACAGTGTACGACGGTGGTGATGAGGCTGAGTGTGTTCGAAATGCATCAAAGAGGAGTGCGCAAGAGTGCAGCCGGGATCATTTGATCCGAGCGACAACTTCACCACGATCTGACACGAGCGGACAAATACATTCCCATGCGACGTGTGTCCGATCGTAATTTACGCTAAATGTCCGAATGTGGTTGTCGAATGCAAACGTGGTAAAGTTTGCCTCAAATGCTTCAAGCGTTTGAAAAGCACATGATCAAGCATTTACTTACAGTCATGAAAAATTATAGACGCACCCGGTTTTTTCGATTTTCTTTTCCAATTTTTCATTTTTGAAAGCACTGTTCAAACAGGAGCTTTCATGGCAAAAAAGAAAGAGAACACAGAAAACCACATGCAAAGAGTAAAAATTGAAAGAGAAAAGTCAATTTTTCACATTTTGACCCTATGAAAAAGTATAGACGCGCT
>JALBZD010000524.1:0-23422 GCA_038050675.1 Globisporangium cylindrosporum | reverse complement strand
ATAGAATCCACATTTTAGTTTGAGGATTATCCTGTCAAACCAAAATGGTATACTAACCGCATATATTTTGGGACTGGTATATTTCCCGGATTAAAATTGCGAAATGGTATACTGAGCGCAGAGCCCCTTTGAACTAACGTAAACTTTCAGTTTAATGCACACGACCAGTTTAGTGCAGTCAGATGTTTTATCCAATAAGATAGGCAAAAACAAAAAAAGCTTTTTGATTGGACAAAATAGTAGCTAGTCTACGATAACGCTTTTCCTCCAATAATCAATGCCGCTCTACGAATGGACGTGGACCGCCTGAAAAGCGGCAAGGTTATTTCACTGCCGCTGTGCTGTGCACTTCGCACAAACAAAATGACGCACCGCCGACAATACACCGATGAAGCTCTTGAAGACGCTGTTCGGTGTATGTGCAGCGGCACGTCTACCATCATGGTATCCTCCCAGACACGCGTTCCGCTGCGCACTCTCTATAAGTACGCCAAAGATCCAACGAAGTAACGTGCTGGCCGCCCCTGCGCGACGCGGCCCTACTCCAATCCTCACTGAAGATGGCGAGAAACACTTCGTCGAGCGGGTAATCGGGATGTAGCTCAACAACACGCCAGCCACGCGCAGCAAAATCCTCGCTCGGGCAAGAGAAATCTCGTCTCGTCTCATCTCCACGGCGCTGCCTGTGCCCTGTCTGATGGGCGGTACCACCGCTTTATGCGACGCCATCCTGAACTGACTAACAGACAAGAGCAGACAATCTCGTGAGCAAGGAGCGCGTGCACTGAAGACAAGCTCAGCCTCCTCTTCTACATGATGGTGAGGCTCGTGATCGAATGCCGTCTCGATGCAAGCCGCATTTTCAACATGGACGAAACAAGCTTCCTCACGCGCAAGCAAAACACCAAGGTGATTGCTCTTCGTGGCTCGCGCAATGCGTGGTCGCGGTCCATCTCCACAAGCTTCCATCTGTCTGTCGTCGCGTGCGCCAGTGCTTCCGGCTTCGTCTCGCCTCCGCTCTTCATCCTTTCCGGGCAGCGTATGAGCCGCAACCTGATGGACGGCTGCTCAGTCAGCGGTGCTCGGGTCACCTGCACAGCCAGAGGCTTCATCAACCGCTCCGTTTTCCTCCGCTGGGTAGAAATGTTCTTAAACTCGGTACCGAATACAGTGGCTCGTCCACTTTTGCTCCTATTCGACGGATATTTGTCCCATTTATCTGTCGAATTGGTTGAGCTCAGAGAACGGCTCAGGATTCTCTTTGTGTGCCTACCTGCAAACGCAACATACTTGATCCAGCCGCTGGATATTGCAGTGCTCTCTGCCTACAAGAAGAAGATCCGCGCGCTGGTTTGCCATTACATGATGAACACTGATAAATCTCTCTTTTGCAAATTGGAATCGAATGTGCGCTTATCTATGTTAATGCCCATTTTTAGGTCCATATTCAATTGACAAGCGGAGTGTAGTTCATATTAGAGGCAACGCATAGAATCAAGCGGTATCGGAGCGCGATTTAACTGAGGGGTTCAAGACGACTGGTTTCTTCCCTCTTCCGTACCCGGTCCCTGTTGGTGCAGGAGACCTCTTCGAATACGTGTCGTTGCTCTGCGAAGGCAGGCAACAGAGAACTGTACTTATTACTCTGTACACGCAGGCAAGTGGCGCACGTCCCCACCCCCGTCACGAGTCCTTGCGGAAGGTGTTCAACACACGCTTCCTCACTCTGTGCTCTGTGCTGTGTAACTCGGGTACGCCCGGTTACATAACATCTCGTTTCGTTGTGTGTGTGAATGTGCATGTGCGCGTGCGAGTGGGAGTGTTCAATGGCAGCCACGAGAAAGCATCAGCGCGTCTCACACAAGGTAAGCGTTCACGTTTGGCAAAATGCTGATTGGAACATACTAATCGATACTTCGTTTGTGTACGCTCCTACATACAGACTGTTCAATGCGATTGCTGGATCTCCTCGCTGTCGCTCGTCCATTCAATGTCGTCTTCATCGCGTACTCGACCCGGCTCGACAACTCGCCGCGCAACAAGAGCATCAAGAAGGCCGCCGTCTACGACAACATCAGCAATACCATCCGTGTCATCCGCAGCGCTACTGTTGTCCATCGAGCTCGGCAGCAACCGACACTTCCTGAAGCCATTCACTATAGTCTGCGACGACAACGCGCTCCACGCCTCCACCAACCACTCCATCACATCGCAGCGTCGTGGTGCGACGACTTTGTCGTTGTTGCTGATCTGGACGCGGAGCTCGGAGATCCACTTCGCTCGCAGCCGGTCCTTCAGCGGCTTGTTCCACGCCACGTCGGCCGGCTGGCAGCAGAAGATGAATCGTGGTGGGACTCGAAGAAGCTCTACTCGTTGGCTGGCGGCGTACTCCATCACGTCTTTCGTCCAGTGCGCGCTCATGTCGTCCCAGAGCAGAAGCACAGGTGGGTCACTTGCACTTCTTCCTCCAAAGTGATGTTTTAAAAACTCTAACGAAAGTCGCTCGTTCCACCACCCCTTCGTGTTCCCGTAGATCTGCAAGTGCGATGAAGCCGGCGCGCGAAGAATGTCGCGCCACATGCGGCGACCAAAGCCGCGGCGATGTAGGTCGTTCTCTGCTTGCCGATCGTCGTTCCTGGATCGCGCTGACTTGACCACCACGAAAGGCGAGTACTTGTTGCCATCGCTGTCGCCGAGCAACATCGCAGTGAGCCGTTCCTTCTCCTTTCCAGCGCAGCGCACCCACACGGTCTTCGTTCCTCGAGCAGAGATCGTGTGCTTCGGTAAGTACTCGAAGAAAATGGCGGTCTGGTCTGCATTGTACACCTTACTGACTCCGAGCCGCTCTTTTGTGTGCAGCACGAGCTCGCTAAAACTGCGGATCGCTGCGTCGGCCTCGCCTGTGGTGACCTGGCCTTGGCGCGTTCTGGCTCGTATCGACAGCTTGTGGCGGTGCATGAAGGCGCGGCGCCACGACCAGCTCCCAAGGAAGCCATCAACACCAGTCTCTTCAGCGATTTCGATTGCTCTCACGCGCAGCATCGTCGACGAGACCGGGATGCCGTCTTTGCGCCGCTCGTTTATCCAGGCGACGATCTCGCGCTCGCTTTCCGCACTGAGTGATGTCGCTGTGCCTTCTTGCCGCTCGCGCTGGTTGTCCTTCGTCCGCTGCTTCGCTGCCATGCGCTCAATCTTAGCGCGTTGACGACGCCAGCGCTCAATGTCACGGCGCTTCGTTTGACGTTTTGCGGCTGGTAGAGCTGGGAAGAATGTCTCTATCGTCTCCTTCATTGTCGCCGTGTCTAATGTCTTCAATACAGCAAGCTTCAGCTCGAACGAGTGTCCATCGTTCTTGAATTGCTTTGGCTTTCTCCGCTTTCCCTTCACGCTCTTGCGTCCTTCTCCTGCCATTTGTTTTGCTCTTAATGACTTGCCGACTGCATTCGCCTCTGCAGTCGACAATCGCAAATTATTGGTTTTATGACGATGCGACAAATAACTCGTGCTGTGAAGTGTTTTACAATGCACCTTATTGATTGGCTAAAATTGCGATACGACAATTACCTGAACACGACAATTGACTCGAGGATTACGGTACATTTTATTTTCAATTTTAGGTTATTTAGTGGGTCAATCCTGACACATCAGTATTGACTGATTGACCACCAAGAATCACTGCCAAGAATGGCAGCAACTTCACCGCCACCACTTCCACATGGTGCATGGCACGCGCGCGCGTTCGCTGGTGACACGCACGCATCGCTGCTGCTGCCGCATCAGCTGCTGATCACGCGTGCAGAAGCGCTGTGGCACGGCATCGTCCACCTGGCGATGGTCGAAGTGTCTACGCCAGCAGACGACAACGACGACGCGGCATTGCTCGAGAGCAGCACGTCCACACATCCGCGCAATGGCGTTGTGCTGCTCGAGTGCGTCGTTGGCTGGGATCAAATGGAGCGCAGCAATGGCTGCGATTGTGTGCAGCTCAGCGGATGGGTCTTGGAGCGTCTGGGACTTCGTGAGGGCGGCGCAGTTGCACTCAGGCATGTGGTACAGGAGAGCCACGAAGAGTGCCAATCGGTCGAGCTGAGCGTTGTGAGCAAGTACCCGGTCACGGTAAGCCATACGAGTAGCTCTAAGCAACCGTCAACTGTATATGGAGACGTAGCATCATCAGTGTCATCATCGGCAGCATTAAAGTGCTTACCTGAAAGTGTGCGCGATGGGAAGATCCATCTGGAGCATGCACTGCAGCGCCAGCTGCGCGCCAGCGGCTACTTGGTGTCATCGTCGCAGTGTGCGCTCAAAGAAGGACACTTGGTGGCTGCGCAACTGCTGCAGGAGACATACATCTTCCGAGTTGAGAGCGCACAATACACGTCCACCAAGGCGTCTAACCTAAACGTCCAAGTTCGCGTTCTAGGATGGAGTAGATCCGATTCAAGTCGAGAAGGACAGCCAGCTTCGCAGTCACAAGATCGCTCAACAGAGCAGCAAAATGGGAACGAAGAGAGAGATACGACGATGGCGACGCTACCCCTTGAAGATCGCTTGTGGCGCGCCGGGTTTGTCGGCTACGACGCCTTTTTCCACGACGTACTGCTCAACATCGCGCTGATTGTGAAAGGAACGCCACCATCTTTATCAATAAGCGGAGTCAAACAACAGCAGCAACGTCAACGGATTGGATCCCACGGGCTGTTGCTCTCGGGCGTGCATGGCGTAGGTAAATCGCTTGCGCTACTGGTTCTGCAGAGCGAAGTCGCGCTGTCCAGGATACCAGTGAAGCGCATTGACGGCATGTCACTGCTTATGGAGTCTGAGAGCACGAAGCTCTCATCCACATATGAGTTCCTGACGCAGCAAGTGGCAGGCGCGTTCCCCGATTTTGAGTCTTTAAGTCAGCAGAAGAAGAGCAGCTCGTCGCGTTGCACGGGGGTGCTGCTCATCGACGACATTGACGTGCTCTTCCAGACCCCAAGCGGCGAAGCCTCGGATGAAAGCGACGCGGGTGAGACGCTGACACCGCTCGGGAGCTCGCTCCTGCGGCTGCTGGATGCGATCAGCGAGCTTTCGCAGCGGATTTGTATCGTCGGCACGACGTCAAATGCGGATGTGAGCATCCCGTCAGCTGCGAAGCGCGCTGAGCGCTTTGGGAAGACCATCGAGATGATCGTGCCGACGGAGGCCATGCGCTCGGAAATCTTGGCGCGGCATCTGAGCGTTCTTCCGCTTTCAGGAGCCGCAACATCACCAGAGGATCAGCCAGCCAGTCTCCCATCAATCGTGAGAGAGATGGCATTTCGATTGGCTGCCTTGACGGGCGGCTACGTCGCAAAGGACTTGGTCCGCATCTGCCGAAACTCGCTCGTGCAGGCAAACAAGACGGCTCTGAAGAAGGCACAACCTGACGAGAACGAAAAGAGTATGACCCTGAGCCTGACGTGGGAGGATTTGCTCGCAGCGCAGCAACTGGTCAAGCCTTCGCAACTGCGGGAGCTCAATGTTGCATCGCCAGGTGCAGGCGGAGATGGCACCAACAGGGGGAAAGACTCGGCATTCGCGGGATACTCGACGCTTCGGAAGCAGCTCGTGGACTTCATCACGTGGAAGTTTAGTCCAAGCGCTGCCATGAATGTACGTGAATATGGCTCCACAGCGGTGGCAAAAACTCTTCTTGGTGCTAACCTCCCGTTTCGATGATATTATCACTGCTCTTGTGTCGGTATAGCGATTGGGAGTGGCGAATGCGTCCGGCATCCTCCTCCACGGCCCGTCTGGTTGTGGCAAATCACTGCTTGTGCGGACACTTGTAGCCCACGCGCGAGTGAACTTTGTATCAGTCAAGGTTCGTCCAACAATGTTTATTTTATAGACACTGACTAGGCTGAAGGTCTTGTTAGTCCTAACTCTGTGATTTGTATTGTGGAAAACGGTAGTCGTCCGAGATCATGTCCAAGTACTTTGGCGACAGTGAGAAAGCCGTTCGAGAGCTGTTTGCTCGAGCGCGCGCCGCGTCGCCATGCATTTTGTTCTTTGACGAATTCGACGCGATTGCGCACAAACGGTCGTTCGGTGGTGATGGCAACAGCGGCGACGGTGGCGACAGCGTGTACGCGCGCATCTTGTCCACGTTCTTGAACGAGATGGACGGCGTCGGAGCGATCCGCAAGACTTCATCATCGCCTTCTGGAGCTGAAACGAGGGCAGGAGAGATTCTGGTCATTGCGGCGACGAACCGGGTCGACGCGCTCGACGCCGCGCTGGTTCGTCCTGGCCGTATCGACAAAACGATCGAGATTGGATTCCCAACCGAAGTAGACAAAGAGGTTGACTGACTACTGTTACCAGATTGCCTTAGTTCTGGATTGGAATGGTTCACTCAACATTGTCGGCTTGGTGCATTTTTGCAGGAAATCCTGGCGCACTACACGCGCAAGATGCCGCTCGCGTCCGATGTGAACATCCCGTCCCTAGCGACTCGCCAGACTGGGTACGTGTCTACTTACTTTTCTCTCTGTCTGTCTGTCTATCTGTCTTTCTGTCTGTTTAAGTATTTTACAACTGGGTCCTTGCGTTCTGACCAATTGTCGCGTTTTACTACTAGGAATCGACCGTTCACGGGGGCGGACCTCGCTGCGGTTTGCAAGGACGCAGCGTTGCGCGCGCTCCGTGAGAACATGAACGCCGAGGCGATCTCGATGCACCATTTCGATCAAGCCTGGCACAGTCGCGTCTCTAACGCCATTTGAAAGAAGCATTCAGGAAGTAGAGACTTCGTTGAGCTGGCTCTCTTAGCCGATGGATAGACTCCACAACCTCGCCCATCAGCTTCGAAACTCTATCAAACAAAGCCGCCTTCGGAGACCAAACTCAGGTCTTCTTCTTCATCGCTGGAATGAGTTTAAGCGCAGCACGTAAACTGGAAGACTGCGACGACTTCTTGGCAGTAGTTCCAGTCCTAGCAGTAGCAGTAGCAGCCCCCCCCAGTCGCTGTTTCGTCTTCGTTTCCAGCTTTGAATTCGTTGGTAGTTGTAACTTGGCTCTCGATTTTATTACGACAAACCCTTCTTCTTCAGACTCTCGCTTGTGCTTTTTACTCGATGATTGTGGCACACGAGAAGCCTTCTTGACGCATTGTGAAGACAAGGAAGGCGAGGAAGTGGCGACCTTCATAACTTTGACTTGAGGAACAGACTCAATGGCGCTGGAAAAGACCAATTTGAATGGGAAGAACGACTGCACGAACGGATGCAGCAGCGCACCTCGCGCTGTCATGCGAGTGTCTGGGTCAACGTCTAGCAACTTCTTGATAAAGTCGTGAAAGTGTCCTTGGATTGCCGCCGAGTCAGACGACCCAGGTACTACAACCTCCAATCGAGCACTCAGCGACGGAAATGCTGCAGATACCGCTTGCTGCTGTTTTCTGTGTTTTGTCAGCATTTTATTCAAACCGCTGTAGCAATCTGCGGCTTGGTACTTCTCGTGGACGGCGCTCAGCGGTTTGCCTTTGTTGACCAGAAGCTCAATTTGGCGCAAGACCACTTCATTCTCGGTCTCTTTTCCCGTGATGTTCTCGACACCAAAGACCGCGGGGGACGTCGTGAACAGCGGCTCGCCGCTGACGCACTCAAGCAACACGCACCCGAGCGACCACATGTCGATCGCACAAGAGATCTCGAGTCCTGCAGCGATCTCGGGGGCTCGATACGCGAGCGTCTGGACCTCAAAGCCCGCATCAGACTGGGTATTAGGAGCACCGTCGTTCTTGACGATGTCTCGGGCTTGATATAGTGGGATCTTGTGCTTCTCGATGCAGTTGCCAAAGTCGATCAGCTTCACAGCCGAGAGCGCCGGTGTCGAGGAAGAGCTGTGTGGACTCCGCACAATGTTCTCAGGCTTGAGATCTGCGTGGATGAGACCCTACAGGTTCACATTTTCAAAGCATTAGTCGACTCTTACGCAGCAAGCGACATGAACAACAGGCCAGACACATCAAGTGATATGTCTTTCTATCAAAGACGTAAACGTACCTGGGCGTGGAGAAAGGCAAGCGCACCACAGAGATGGACTGTAATCTACACAGAGATGCACACATGAATATCGGAAGTATGGCTCACCATGCTCAGTAGGCAGTCACACCAGCACTGGTAATCGCGTACCTGACGAACATCATCCAGCGATAACGGCGAGATGGACGGATAGACTGGCACTGGGGACGCACCACGAGGGCGCAGAGCTGATGGAGAAGAAGAGACAGAACCGGAAACTAACGACTGTACTGATGACGACGCCTTGGTGCCGACCACCGAGTGCAGTTTGTGGCGCCTCGCGGACGACGGAGAGCGCAGGGAGCGCTCCTGGTGCGGCTGGCGCCATGGCCCCCAGAGCGACACGTTGAGCACCGCGTCACCCAAAATCTCCAGCACGAGGCAGAAGAACTCTTGCTCCATGAACGTGTCCAGTATTCGCACAACTGTATACAAAGGCAACAATAGCACAAGCAAGCATAAACGACAAGGTGAGTGTACGACACATACAGACGGATCGAGCTGTATGTGTACGCACCTGCGCAGTTTGCGTCCGGATCGCGCGCGCTGATCAGCCGCAGAATGGCGGCCTCCTGCTCTCCGATCGCGTTGTACTCGGGCCGCTGCATGCACTTAATCGCGACTGCGTGTCCAGTCTGCAGGTCCAGCGCTCTGTGAGCAATTAATGATAATTGCATTACGGCGCAAAGCGCGTCAGGTCACCAATACTCGTACGCAACATAAGCACGCATGCAACAGCCATGAAGACAGGTATACATATATATACAGCCATACATACCTGAGGATGACGGCGAACGTGCCACTGCCGATGCGGCGCAGGAAGCGAAAGCGGCCACCGTGTAGCAGGGTCTGGCCCTCCAGCAGGAACGTGAACGCGTCGCGCAGACCCGCGAGCTCATCCTCCATCGTCGCTCCTGTGGTTTCCTAGGCGTTGGCTTGCTGGGAAGGAAGTGGGGTCTCCGATGAATCCGAAAGGTTCATTCGCCTTCCTGCTTTTGTGCAAAACCTCGTAAAATTTGCTATCGAGGAGCCCTATTTCAATCTGTGCCAAAATGCACGCTGTCGCCAAAGTATACAAATCTATCCTACCGAATATCCTTTGTCAATTCGGACGAATTGTTGATTCAGACAAAGGTATTAACCAATCACAGCGAAACACTTCTTTTCAGCCTCAATCATTTGTCAATCCGGACAGTACCAAAAATGTGGTAATGTACCATTAATTTCGGTACACTGGATGCGTGGCGATCCATACAAGAGGTACAGCGGCGCACAAGAGGAGCAGCGACGCAAGCAAAACGATGCCGAGCGAACGAAAGAGAGCAGTCAACAAAAAGGGGCGGCAGGAGAAGAAGCACGTACGGGCGTCTGAGACGTACGAGAAGGAGATGGCGGTGCTGCAGCACTTCCAATCTGTTGGCGACGTTTCGAAGACGCTCGACAAGTACTACGCCCACCTCACGCCGTCAAAGAGAGAGACGCAGCGCAAAGCCATTTACGCGTGGAGAAAGCAGCGCTCGGAGATCAAGAAAATGTGTGAGCTATCGATGACTGCGTCCCAGAGGACGAAACGAGCGAAGGGGACGGCAACAGTACTCTCAAGAGAGGAGGAAGAGGCGATCAAACTATGGATCAACTCTGTTCGCAGTGAGGGCGTGCCTGCGGAGCTCTTCATAGCGTCGTGGTCGTGGAGAAAGGCATTTCTGCAGCGCCACTGTCTCTCGTTTAGAGCTCGGGCGCGGCAGGGCCAGCGTACGCCTCCGGACATGAAGGCAGCAGCTACAGCGTTCTGAACTCGGGTGGAGCAGCTCAAGCAAGAGCTTGGTGTTGCGCGCGTGTACAACGCGGACGAGTCGGCGATCTGCTTCGAATACCTACCGCGCCGCACCGTCAGTACAAGCGGCGAGAAGACAACGTGGGTGCGGTATGGCGGAAGGGACAAGGGGAGATTCACGGGCATGTTCCTCGTCGACTCAGATGACAACTAGTACCCGCCGTTTGTCGTGTTGAGGACGGTGACACCGAAGAGCAGCGTGACCGCAGCAGACAACGCGACAGTTCGACGCGGATTCGGCGCTCGTCTGTGGAAGGAGATCGTGGTGCTGTCGCACTCTACAGGCGCCCAGATCTGCAGCAACAAATGCGGCTGGTAGAACGGCGAACTGACCGTCGAGTTCCTCGACTTCCACTTTGCCTGCCGCGCGGACGACCAGCCTGCGCTCCTGCTTCTCGACGACTTCTCGGCACATTGGACGGAGGAGGTCGTTGCCCACGCAGAAGACCTCAACGTTTTCCTCCTCAGGGTCCCTCCTGGGCTCACGTCCGTCTGTCAGCCTGCAGACGTGTCGTGGTTTGCTCCGCTGAAACGGCGACTTCGCAGTGCGTGGGTCGCGTTCTTGGTGCAGCAGCTGCATCACTACAACGAGACTGTGGCTCAAGAGCCATTCCACCTACGCCCACCATCACGATCTGAGGCAGTTGGCTGGGCATGCAAAGCGTGGTTCGAACTGGGACTTATTGTGATCAGAAGCGGTTTTAAAAAGCGCGAATACGTTGCGGAGGAGGGCGACGAGCCGCGCAGCAGTCTCGTGGAGATGCTAGAGCACATGCAGTTGGTAGAGAAAACACTAGATGACTGTGATGACATTATCCAAGACCATCTATAGTTGATGTTTCAAGATAAAGCTTAGAGATTGCTTCGCTTGTCTGGACTCTGGGGAACGCTGAACCTGGAACCCCAAACCAGGCACTACCGTGAGGGATTCGCTTTAGAGCCAGACATGCGTTCATGTTGCTCACGCGCGTGAGTGTCCTGCAGTGGCATGAATACTTCACCTGGTCCATACGACCAAATGACACGATTATCAGATTCAACGATTGTACTGTTTATGAACGCATAGGAAAATAAGGTGTTTTGTTTTGGTGAGGTTGTTCGTTTGTATCAAGACATTGCTGTCTGGAATGACAAAGGTTGTACAGTACTTCTCGCTCGTATAGCAACTGGCTCGGGTATTTTGCTTTTGAGCCACTTGCTATGTGAGCAAGAAAGCTCGTACATTCCCCTCGCACTTCAACGGGCATGGTTCTTTCTCTGAAAGCAGAGAAAGAAGGCACGCATGTTTCTCTTTCACAACATCGTTGAGATTCGCTGAGAAAGAAGCAATCACAAACAACAACAGAAGCAGCAGTAGCAATGGTGAAAGACCCTCACCACCATGAGCCCAACCACGTGTCGCCAGTCACGCTGACCAAGAAGCTCAATACCTTCAAGGAGGAAGAATTAGTCGCTGCGATTGCACGGGTGCTTCACCTTGGTGAGTCCGGTTTGTTCCGGGGACTGAACAAGCGCAGATCTGCCGTAGTGGGAGAGCCAGAACACGAACCCCCACCTGACCGGGCTATTGTTGTCAAAGAGGGAGGGCAAGCAGCGCAGGCGATGGCTCGAGACGCTGAGCAACAAGCAAGAGAAATCGCAACTATTCAAGGACTGGCAAGTAGAGAAGCGATCGCGGATCTGGCTTTTACAGAACCGGTTGATGAACAGGTTTCCAGAGAACTGTCAGCTCAAACGGCTTTTAGCGACTTGACAGGTCAAGTGAACCTTAGAGAACAGAATGATGGAGAACCGGTTGGGAACGATGCAGGCGAGGGAGAGACCACCAGAGAAACTGTTATTCCAATTCACGACTCCTGGGATTTTCATTCGTACGGCTTTGAACACAAAGCCATCAACTACACTTCATCACACAGCTACACTCCACCACGCACAGTTGTCGTCGAAACTACATCGAAACGCTGCAATTTCCCGATCCACGACTTCCCTGTTGGCTGCCATGCACGCAACGCGGCAACACCTCGTGCTACACTAAAGCACCCGTTAGTGTGTCATCGCACACTAATCCATGTAACAAGGGATTTTACCCCGTTACAATTGCAGGCTATGGGGAGTCGTTTGATCCTTTGAGCTGGATCCTGTGCATGGAGCATCATGGGCTTAATGTCCATTTTCCTCCTCGAGTTAACCACACGAAGGTGGGTGTTTACCTATCAAATATTGTTGCAGTGTGTTTTTCTCTGATGATCCTGCTTGTTATGCTCTCAAGTTTTGCATCGTGGACCAGAGGTTTCTCCTCTCGAGGTCCTTCAACTATAGCGGTGAAGAAATCACATCCAGCAATGGCATCATTGACATCCACGACGGCGGCAAGATTATCCAGACGTATAGCGACATTTTCGCAAGACTCTACAGTTGCCCAAGACAACTCAGCCGCCGTCGAGGCAACGATCGTCGCCGCCGTTAGTGTTGTGTACAAACTTTATTTGAGTCAATTTATACATGTCTTTCATTCTCCTGTTGTTGTTATTTGCCAGTTGTGGTGTTTGTTGTGGATGGTAAAACAGGACAGCTCAACAAGTGATATAAAACAGCCCAGATGGCGGCCGTCCGGATATCATCTGCCAATCCGGATACACTGGAGATTCCTGAACCACAGTCAGTCACCCTTGTCGACACAGCCACACTTCAGTTCCTGTGGTAGTAGCCAATAATGGAACACAACACCAACACAATTGACCAATGTGGAATGCGGATGAGACGCACGCGCGACAAGCGCGATCGATGCTAGTGTTAGCTGCTGGTTGGAGCTTGGTTGCGTGCATCCCTGTGTCTGCTCATGTGTACGCGTGCGCTCCCACACAATCTCCTGCGCGAAGGAACAGGCGACAGCGGACGTGAGAAGCTGAGAGGAAGGAGCGCGGCAAGCGGGTGCGTGTATGCGAGCTGTCTGCCATTGGTCTCGTAGGTTTGCTGAGGAGCTCTCCAGGAAGCCGCATGAGCATGACGCTCCGAGGTCGCGCTGTCGATCGCTGTGGTTGTTTGAATGAATGCTTTACCCTTGCGCATGCCAGTCAGCTCACCACGCATACCAGTCGCCGCCGTCGTCATATAAATAGGCAAGACCAGCGCTTTGCGGAAGGCTCACGGAAAGCAACGCAAGGTCGTTTCGTTCGCGGGTTCTCATGCGGATCTGGCGATCAGGTACGCCGACTATACGCCCAGCGATGGTGAGTGTGTGTGCGTATCAGTGATGCGATGTCTGCGCAATGGACGCGTCCTTGCTCTTCTCGCCGTCCGGCGGCAACCGCGTCATTCTCCCGTTCGCGAACCACGCACAGCAGCAGCGCCAAGGTTCGTTGCCAGTCATTCACAGCAGGTAGAGGATCCAGCGACTGCCTCACATACACTATAGCGCTGATAATTGCTTCTTGTCCATGGTTTTGTGAGCAGGCAGCAGAAACAAACCCCGCAGCGCCGATGGGTGGACGACAACGACCCCAAGTCTCCAGATGGCGAGCGTCACTCCCCGTCGTCGCTTCTCTAATAAACAGCAGCAGCAACAGACTAGAAAGAAGCCCGAGCACCCTCGTGTGCTCGTGGACCTCAAGCCAATTGCAAGAGCTCATCAGAGAGG
Organism: Globisporangium cylindrosporum; assembly: GCA_038050675.1. Taxonomy (NCBI): domain Eukaryota; phylum Oomycota; class Peronosporomycetes; order Pythiales; family Pythiaceae; genus Globisporangium; species Globisporangium cylindrosporum. The sequence continues at coordinate 9,900 of JALBZD010000524.1, read as the reverse complement.
AACGACAGCTACCAACAATGCTGCGATCTCAGAGCAAAAGACCCCCAGGCCTTCGCATAGAGCGATGAACCAGCAACAGCAAGCGATCGAGAAGCTGAAGAGGAGGAAGCAGCAGCAACTAGAGGCGCTGGAGGACGAGACCAGGATCTATGGTGGAGCGTCCCAGGCTCTGCCGACAACCACAGCAAAGCTCAAGACCAAGACCAAGTGCAGCCCTTTGGATCCCCTGATCAGGCAGATCGAGCGCGAAAAGCTCTCGAATGAGCGGCAAGCCTCAACACTCGCGCGAGCGCTTGAGGTACGATACGAGCAAACGGTTTGGAGCCCTAATCAATCAGTCTAGGCTAACAATGCGCTGTGCTGTTTGCTGTTGCTATTGCAGGTCAAGGTCGACCGCATGGGGGTGAACATCCCCGTGTCTTTCCTCTTCGAGCACCAGCACGTCGCATTCGCGGAGCGCATGGTGCTCACCGCGATGTGTAAGGTGCTCACGCGTCACTACAGACGCGTGGTGCACACCAGCTTCGCTCTGTGGAAACGACAGACGCTCACGCATCGCGTGCTGGAGGACCACGCGCGCCACGTGCTGCTGCTCAAGCAAACGAGTCTCACGCACGCCTGTGCGATTATCCAGCGCAAACAGCAGATCCGCATGCGCAAGTTTCTTAGCCATTGGCGCCAGGCCACGCTCGAGATCCGGATAGCCGAGCACAACCATTTCGCCCAGGTGATCCAGAGGTACTGGCGCAAGTACAGTCTGCTCGTGCGCTTCAAGTGGCTCACGCAAGCGTATCGCGTTCATATCCATCATGAAAACGCGACGATCATCCAGTCCGCCGTGCGCCAGTTCCTGGCGACGCGGCAGTTCCAACGGCTTGTGGCTGACCACCAGTGCTCTCTCGCAGCGCAGTGTATCCAGCGATGCTACTGCAGCTACCAGATCCGCAAGATCGCGCACAGACAGCGACAGCGTGACGCCGTACTGTCCATCCAGCGATGCTGGCGAGGGCACAAAGGGAGACGGCGGGTGGTGCTTAGACGGCAACAGATTCGCCTTGCAGCAGAAGCGGTTTACAACAGTGTCTGGAGTCCACGTGCGGTCGAGAGAGTTGAGTTTGTGTGGCGCCAAGTCGTCAAGATTCAGCACTGCATCCGCGCATCTTGCTGTCGATGCCGCGTTGCAAGCGCGATGAGAAGGAATCGACGCCGTCGTCTGTACCCGCCGGTGTTCAGGATCCAGCGAGCGTGGAGCAGACACAGGGAGAACGAGCTCGCTACAACAATTTCCAACATTGTCGACAATATTGTGGAAACCAGCGAATGCGCCGCGACTCGGATACAAACGGCGTTCAAGCGATTTATCAAGCAGAAGCGCACCAAATCCGCGTTCATCCTTACAAAGTTGTTTCGGCGCTTCAACACCAGGAAGGTTATGGTGCGCAGGCAGCTGGTGTGGCTTCAGCAGTGGACCGACCATTTCTTCAAGCGCTGGTGTTCGGACTGGTTTCTGAACTCTGACAAGAGGCATAAAGAGTTCACGACAATCCAGAGAAACTTGCAAGAGATTATCGGGAATCAACACAGCGCAACAAAACGGCTCAACACACTTGCAGGCTACAGACTGATCGTGCAAATCAGGAAATTCCACCAAAGTCTCCAAGAGAGCAATGCGAGAACCATCCAAAACCATTGGCGCTGGCACCATTTCCGCGTTATGATGCACAATAAGATGCAGGCAGCACACCAGCTGCAGAGGCTATTGCCACAGTTGTTCAGATCGTTCAAGCAGCGACGAAGAAGACGCCAGGTACTCGGGCGATGGAAACGGCAACGGTTTGTGGAGATGAAGACCGTTTTCCAGCAATGGCGCGCTTTTCGAATGCTGGCGATGGAAGCAAAGGCGCTGAAGGTGACGAACGAGTCGCTTCGACGTGTGAAATGGTTTCGTCATCAGAAACTGCGCAAGTGGATGATGAATGGCTGGAAATCGTTCATTGAACATCTCCATGAGTGTGCTCAGAAGCAAAATAGAGCAGACGAACTCGCAGCACTACATCTGAAGCAACGAGTCTGGCGGTTCTGGACAAAGGAGAAGCTTCCTGAGCTGGCTGTGAAGAACCGAATGAACGAATTGAAAGCGCTGCTGTGTACCTGGCAGCAGTGGACACGCTACTGTGTCCATCAGAAGAAGACAAAGCAAGTGATTCAATGGCGACAGAGAAAGTTTCAACAGCACTCCATCGCTGTCTGGAAGCGCGACCTGGAGGACATGAAGAACGATATGGTGCAAGCGCAACGTCACAACGACCGGCTGGTTGTAAAGAGGACGTTCTTGGGTTTCATGAGACGCGTGAAGCTCCTGAAACAAGGTTCGCAGTTGTCTATGATGTTGGTTCATTCTCGCTTATGTTGTGGTTCCTAACAACAGGCGTGTCCTGTGCGGTGGTGGTTGTTCTTGCTTGCAGTGGATCACTTGTGTCGGAAACTGCGCAATGCGCGCGGTGTCTGCCAGTGGGCTCTCCACATGAGCTTCACGCACCAGAAGAAGACGTGGAACCACCAGTCTCTCACGTTCTACAACCAGCACACCCAGCAGAAATGCTGGGATCAGTGGACATTGTACGTTTGTCACCGACGCGAATACCGCCTGCAGATGGCGAAAGTAGACGCTTTCCGAAACCGAAAGCGGCTGCAAGGTGCAATATCCCGATGGGGGGAGCGCGTACCAATCTTGAGAGACCTGCACTATACAACCAGCCTCGCAGACCAGTTTTACAACCTCAAGCTCGCGCAATACGTCTTTCGACGCGGTTTGTTTGAGTTCTGGGCGATCACTGTCGGCGCGCGTCGGGTCCAGATGGCGACGCGCATCCAGCGCAATTTTCGCAGCAAACGAGCGCGCAAGAAGCTCTTTGTGCTGCGCACCAAGATCAAGTACCAGCTGGAGGCGCGCGTGACGAAAGGACTGGACGTGATGGAGTTCAATCCCGAGACGCTCATCAATTCGCTCAAGGACACGCAGAAGAACGTGTGGGTCTTTGCGCTCCTATCGTACCCCTGGCAACCGGTGAGCAGTGAGCTGAAGAACATTTTCAACACGGTCGCGACAAACTGGCGGTATCTGCGGAAGAAGCGCATGGCGTTTGGTGTGGTCAGCGCGACGGAGGACGTGCCCAGCAGTGTGGTGGATGATGGTGATGATGATACAGACCATACAAAGTACAGCCTTCTCAGCTGGCTTGAGATAGAACCACACTTTCTTCCCTGCATCGTCGCATTCTGGCAAGGCCGATCTATTTTGACTGGCGAGACTCTCTCAACTTCTTCGATTAGGATGAGTGGCGGTCGTCGAGTAAAGCGGAGATTTGCCAGCATCTGTGGAGAATCAGCCGAGCCTTCGCTCACTTTCCGGCTCACCCGATCATCACCAAAAACTTCATCACATGGGTTTTCGGTTCTAACAGTGATGGAGTGGATCGACGCGCTCCAGAGAGCAAGCCATGAAGCCACGGCGATCGACCTGCAGGCGCACTTCCGAGGCGTTCTCGCGTGTCGGATTGCTGAAACATACAGAGAAGCAAGGCGTCACGACATGGTACGACGCCTTCAGAACTGGTTCCGGAATCTGCAGATCAAGTGGCACACAAGGAAGCAAAATCGCGCGGCATTGAAGCTCCAGCGATGGTACCACGGAATCGTGAAGCGAAGGCACTTTTGGCGCAACTTCCAGGCTGCGATGGCTTTGTATCGCAGCGCTGCGACCGCGATTCAACGCTTTTCCAAAAGGTTTTTCGCTCGCAAGCGGTTCAAACTGCTATGTCAGTGTCTTATGATAACTGCCAACCGACTTCCAAACGCTCCGCTGTGTGAAGAGTGCTTTGGGGTTTCTTCTCAGGAGGAGACTGATACTTCTGAGCATCAGAATGAGAGGAAGTTCGTGCTGGCGACGCTCAAGTGTCGTGATTGTACGCAGGCGCTCTGTGCAACCTGTTTCGCCAAGCTCCACCGCAGTGGCAAGCGGATGCTGCATCTCGCCAACCGCATTGAGGTCCAGGCTATGAACGACCCAGAGGCTAGCATGTGCGACGTCTGCGAGGTCGCTGCGAGCAGGAAATACTGTGCGACCTGCTCGCAAAGCAGCCAGCGTAGCCCTCACACTACTGCTGCAATAGACAGAAGCAGAGGGTTCTGTACCAGTTGTTTTGAGCTAGCGCATTCAGAACCCGGTGTTACTGGTGATGGCAGTGATGCAAGCGGAAAGCACAGACTGAAGTCGTGGTGGGCATCCGAGAGGTTCAAGTCGCATGAATGGTCCAGAGCTGCAGCTGCTGGTGATCGACCTACTGCACGTGACATTGTGGCCAAGTATCAGTGGACGACACTAGCAGAATTCAGGGCACAGCAAGACGAGCGACTGCAGGCCAAACACACTCAGAAAGAGCGCGAAGACGAGCTGTTTGCGATTCGCATGCAACACGAAGCGATCCTGCGCGACGCCTTTGATCGCTACGACAGCGACCGCTCGGGCTTCATCGACAAGACTGAGCTCAAGCGGATGTTCAAAGAGGAGCTCTGCCAGCCGCTACGAGATGACCAGATCAACGACGCGATGCGCGCGATGGACAAGTCTGGCGACGGCAAGATCCAGTTCGACGAGCTGCTCCAGTGGTTCGCTGAGGGCGTTCTCGACAACAATACTCAGGTGGCTTCAAGTGCGAGCAATTTGCTCAAGGACGCGCTGAGGGCGAAGCGGAAGATGCGCAGGTACAAGGAGAAGCTCAACGGCTTGCTGCCACCAGTGGGGTCTACGATCAAGGACAAATTGAATGGTGTTCTCAGTCCTACCTCAGGATCCAGTGAGGCAGCAGGACCTCCGCCGATTCCGAAAGTTCCCGGGTTCCCGAGTATCAACTGTCTGGAGCCACGCGACTATGCACACAAGCGGAAAGTGTTCTATCGCTTCCTGAAGGAGATTTGCCAGATCGAGTGGATCGAAGAGGACGAAGCGATCATCCCGATCGAGAACGCAAGTGATGTGTTCACCACCGTGTTTCTGCCGCGCTGGAACGCTGGAGAGCTCACTTTTGACTTTTACTTTGATGACGAGACGTTTGTGTTTGAAGGTTCGGAGTGGCAGCGCCGATGGGACTCGCAGTCGAAGAAATATTTGTTCCACACACGGCGAAAGAAACAGAAAGCTGTGGGGCTAGAAGATGACGAAGCGAATGGGAGCAGCAAGCGGAGAAAGAGCCCCAGAGGCAGTGGACGGCGCAAGAGCAGCAAGAGACGCACTCAGGGACGGCAGCAAGATGAAGGCGACAGTGCCGATGGAGCAAAAAGCAATGCAGAAGACGGAGAGTTTGAAGACGTGATCGAAGTGATTGATCCGCGACGCAAGCAACTGCTGTTTGAAGATGCAAAGCGCGCATTTGCCACTGCAGATCAAGATGCGTCTGGGTACATTGACGCGAAGGAGTTTCACCACATGCTTGTGTCAGAGCTTTGCGAACCAATCTCGCGATCGAAAGCTCGGGAGGTCATGAACCAGATCGACGCGGACAAGAGCGGGAAGATTAGCTTTGACGAGTTCTTCTTGTGGTACGCGACAGACAAGTGCCAGGACTACCCGAGGACGGCGCAGATGGAGCGCGTGCGCGCGATCCTCAAGACCAAGCGACGCGCGCGAGCGACTGCACTTGCTGCAGTTGACGCAAGCGTCGCCAGTGGGCTCAAGATGAGGCAAGCGCTGGAAGACAAGCTGAGGGCGAACCAGTTGGCTCAGGATTGCAAAGGCGCGTCTGCAGAGCTGGTCACACTTCTGTACGAAGGGTTCCCAAAGCTCCTGGCGAGCAAAGCGCTGACGCTGCACCAGCGGAACGTCGACCTGGCTCGTGTTTGGCTCGCGGAAAAGCAGCAGGAAGAACAGTACGAGAAGGACCTTGAGGTCCAAGAGCGTGCAGATCGTAAACTTATGAAGAAGCGAGCCGCGCAGGAAGCCGAGGCGAAGCGCAAGAAGCGCGTCGCGAGCGTCAAGAAGACGATGAAGCTGCTGTTCTTCGGCCCGAACAAGAAGGAGGTGCACGCCGCGAAAATGCACGACGCATTGCAGAACCTCGACCGCGAGACCATGGTCGTGGGCCAGCAGCTGTCGTCCAAGCTGCTAGTGTCAGACAGCAAGCGCAAGGGTCCGTAGGAGGGGATGACGGTGCTGAGAATTACGGTACCAGAATGAAGCCATTTGACACTGTCACCAAGCGCAATTGGGAGTGGTGGTCGTTGCTCACACGTCGCAGATTTTGATGAAGAGCTCATTTCGCACTTTATCGAGCATTTTTAATTCAAACGTCATGGCTTGTGTGGTATAGAATATTTAATGTTTGGCGTTTACCTTTTAATAATAATGTATGGCTTAATAAAAATACATTGAGCTCAACTGAAAAGTCTCTTTAAAGTAACTCCATATGAAGTACATAATTTTACTCATTATCCAGGGTAAGGAAAGCGCGCGTTTGTGGCAACAGAATAATCGGCTGCGTCCACGTGACAAAACCCTGAAAGCATTCGCCGGTCCATTCTGCGCGCGTGGCAGCCACGACCACAACAAGTAGGCAAGCGAACAGACAGGCAGGCAAGCTCCACCACGATGCCAGGCAAAGACCACGGCGACAGCGATGGCAAGGCCAGCGAGATCATGAAGCAGGTGCACACGCTCTACGCGCAGGCGGACGAGGGCGTCGTCGCGCTGGCGCGCAGCGTGGGCATCACAACGATTCACCCACCACGTCGCAAAGTGAACGTGCTGGTGATCGGCAACCACAGCGCGGGTAAGTCCTCGTTCGTGAACTGGTACATCGGCGACGACGTGCAGCGCACGGGCGTGGCGATCGAGACGCAGGGCTTCACGTTCATCACGAGCGGTAGCAAGAAGACGCTCGCGCCGATCAAGGGCGACTCGACCGTCATGCTCTACCCGTACCTCGAGCCGCTCAAGGCCAAGTTCGGCAAGCCGCTCATCGAGAATTTGCAGACGTGCGTGAGCGTGTCGACGAAGCGCAGCTTCCCAATGGTAAGGAAGAAGGGGTAGCGCGTGTTGTGGATATGTTGATTGCTAACTGATGACGATGGCTGCCGTGTATTTTTCTTTCTCGAATTTGCAGGTGGACTTTATCGACTCGCCTGGACTGGTGGATGGCGATATCATGTACCCGTTCGACGTGAACGAAGCGATTCTGGGGTTCGCCGACAACGCGGACCTCGTGTTCGTGTTCATGGACCCGATGGGTCAAGCGCTCTGCTCGCGCACGATGCACGTCGTGAAGCTCCTGAACGCCAAGCACTTTGATAAGCTTAAGTGAGTGATTCCATGCACTTCATACCTTCTTGCATGAGTGAAATCCTACATGTACTCATGGTGCTTGCTGTCTATGATGGATGACGTGTATTGTGATTAGATACTACCTCACAAAGGCGGACACCGTGACGAACCCGAAGGAGCTCATGAAGCTCATGGTGCAAATCACGCAGAACATCAAGGAGCACATCAACAACCAGCACGGACTGGAGATCCCAGCAATCTGGCTTCCAGAGCGCCAACAGCAGCAGCACTCCCGCCAGCAGCCGTCGCAAAGCAACGGCGATGGCACCGAAGTGAACCAGATCAACGAAGTGCTGGACACGATCGAGCAGGCGATCCATCAGAAAGTGCAGGACAACCTGAGCCAAGTGGAGCAGGACTGCCAGCAAGTGCTCACGCAAACGAAGGAGCTGCTCGCAAAGGACGAATTGGAGATCGCGGCGAAGCGGTCGCGCGAGATCGTCGCCGTGTTCTTTGCGATCTCGGCGTGGATCATCCCGCTGGTTGCGTTCATTACGCTTGTGGTGAGTACCTTGTCATCATTGTTGTTATGAGCGTTTATCAATTCGTGTGGGATCACTAACAGATTTTGACCCTTTCTTTGCATCGGAACCCCCCTGGGCGTAGGTGGAGTGCGAAGAGTACTTGCCAGCGGAGATTCGTGACGCCGAATACGTGATGTCGACGGTCAACTCGCTCTACGGCGCCTTCCAGCCGCTCCTGTTCCCTGACGCGGTCAAGCCAGGTACGGATGGATGGACATTTGTTGTTGACAACTTTCCCAAAAGTGGACACCTGTGTATGTGAGTCAGGGTGTTCGAATCGACAAACACTCACAGTCGCATCTTTCTGCTTGTGATTTTCCAGATCTCGTGACGCTGCTGAAGTTCTTTGGGGTTTCGATGCTGGGCTTCCTGATCCTCAATACGCTCTCAAAGGTACGTGATGGTGGTGAATGTGGAGGGATCCAACATATTCAGTGCTCACTGTGCGATTGTTTGTGTGTGTATTGCGAGCAGTTCACGTACAGTCGAGGGAAGAAGTTCACGCCTCAGAAGCGCAACGTGATCGCGAAATGGAAGTACGTGTACTTTGATCTATACACGTGCAAAATGTGTTCCACATATGCGTGCATCATGATCGAATCCTCATCGTTTGCTTGCTGTTGCACAGGTCGCACGAACAGATCGTCAAGCGCATCTTGGAACGACGACAAGGTAGGCGACCAACGTATTTGCTTGCTTTCACAACTTGCATGGAACAGCAGTGCGAACACTCGCTTACGGACAGATCTAACGCACCTGCTCTCCTTTCACTTGGTTGCAATTGATTGCTGCGCAGCACTGTTCCTCGAGTACGTGCGCACATACACGCCCGCGGACGACCTCTAGATGGGTCTCTGCTTATAAGCGTAATTGCAAAAGGCCGCAAGTACACTTGCCGGTGCACACCAAGCATGATCTCAAGCTCCAAGAAATACTGTAATCCGAGTCGCCACTGAAGCATAAGCAGCATGAGTCAACCTTGGTGTTATCAAAACGCATATATAAGACAGAACCTGCCCCATCGGCCACATCCACGCAGAAAATAAACCAGCTTGCATCCCCTAGCTTCGCATTGCCGAGCGCTTCAAGAACCTTCGCAATGCTCGTGTGGTAACGTATCGTCGTGCAGCCACCTCCAGACAGTTCTCGAATGCAAGAATGCAAGATACGAGCTTGTGCTTGTCCGCAATTGCACTTGTGACAATCACTCACTCGTCGCGTCATCAGTCAACCCATTTTTGCTGGCTGGTTCCTTGTCAGCAGCAACGTGCAGTACAATGAGTGGCCAAAACTGCGCATCAAACATATTTTATGCTATATCATTGGCTGAAATCGTTTTACCTGTTTTGTTACAGAGCCGAGCCATGCGACACACTAAAACTCAAGCCCAACCAAGTCCTGTCGCGCATTTGTTCGAGAACATTCGACCTCGCCGCGCTGTTATACAAACACCAAGTGAAAAAGATATTCGGCCCACTCTTTTCCCCAACGAAAGCAATCTCAAAGCTCCGCCCCACCATGTTCCTCCTCACCCAAAATAGTTGGTCGGGCTACAAAACGGCTCCTGATTTCATCTCCTCATTGGTTAAAATTCATCTCTGATGTTTTCATCACCCAATCAGCTGGCGTCACGACCAGTTTCAGATTGTCACCCTTCCTCCTCCTCGATTTGTCTCGAACGTTCTTGGTGGATAGAGTGGAGCTCCGCCTCCTTGCGGCTTTGTGGCTCCGATATCTTTTGTACCAGACCTTTTCCAAGGCCGGCTCCGCATTCGTTGCCCTTTGAGCGCTTGCTGGCCCCCGCCTCCGCCCAATATGCTCATTTCCGAATTTTCCTCGCAAGAGTGAACGAAGAACCAACAACCACCTCCCCCAAGCAACCCCCCCCCAAGACTCTTTCATCCAAGATGGCTCAAGCTGTTGCCGGACAATCCGTCGGTATCGATCTCGGTACGACCTACTCGTGCGTCGGCGTGTGGCAGAACGACCGCGTGGAGATCA
>JALBZD010000523.1:0-23427 GCA_038050675.1 Globisporangium cylindrosporum | reverse complement strand
GTCGAGGGCGAGAAGCACGTGTTCTTGGGCGACGAAAACTACACGAGCGTGGTGAGCGACTCTGGCGCCAAGCTTGGTGAGTTCATCGCCAAGTGGCTGCTTCCACACAGCGACTCGTCGGTGGCACCAGCGCCAGCTCCGGTGCCAGCGGTATCCCTGCACCAGCCGCGACGCCAACGTCTGCTTCAGTGCCAGGCGTATCGCCACAGCCAACGTCGGCTCCAGTGCCTGTGGCGACCTCAGCGCCAGCCTCGGGTACTTTGCCAACTCCAGCGGTCGCCACGCCATCCGTGCGTCCAGGTTGCTAAACTACTACACAGAGTCCATTCCTGTAGTACATTGCATTAGTACCGGTCTTCAGGGTTTGCTCGTCAAACTTCAAACTGAGAGAACTGACTCAATCTGAACAAGATCTATGAACCATTACTGAGTTCTATCCTTGCGCACGTGCTAGCTAAACATTCGCTGATTTCTGGTTGCCAACATTCACATTCACGCTAACCTCCACGTGCCCACATCGCGTACATATGCTTATTCAGAAAACTCTGGACGTGTGTGTGTGCATCTTTGAGAGCTGTAGCTTTTCAGCCGATGAGTGACGGTCAAATCAACCAGCACTCTATGTATCATCCTGAAAAGGTCTGGTAGAACTTGCCCAGAGGCAATACTTCTTCTCGACCCTCTCTCACACTTTACACTAGTAGCTAGCACAAGAACATACATCCTCACACGATCATCTGCTAGGCTGGGGAGTGCAACGCTCTGCTGCGCTGTGGCGTCCCTCGAGTAGCATAGGGTGTCGGCAAGGTCGCGTTCGTCCTCGAGTTCATCCACTTGATCGCTTGAAGGTACAGCACCTGGATGAAAAATGCTGAGATAGTCCTCCTCAGTTACTCACTCAGCTTACAGTAAGAAGATGTGTGCAATCCGTCCAATCCAGTGTTCGCTGTTCGCTGTCTTCCATTCATCGATTACGATCGATGGTATAGTATCTTCTGCGATCGGCCGTCTCATCACTGCAATTACAAGTGCTATAGAGTATCTGTAGCCATCTTCAGCGAGAGGTCAGAAATCGTCTACAACAGGTGGTCTTCCAATTGAGTCGGAGACGCTCGTGTACATTTACAGCAACGCAGCGCAGAATCTCCCTTTTTTCATCATCAACCAGTCACCAGGTTCACTGTACTCTTCCGGGACTTGGGCATCGTCACCGAGGGAGGAGATCGAGGTGAGGACGACGACGTAACTAACGTCAGTAGCGACTACAATAATTAACGTTGCCTGAGACCAGAACCATGCAGTTGTGGTGGCTACAGGGTCGGCTTGCTCCGATGTCGCGCTTATCTCTTGGTTGGTGGAAAAAAATACCTATATCGATTCGGCGGGTGGGTCTGCGTGCATGATCCGGAGTTCCTTGAAGCTTTGACGGTTTGGCATCCGCGTCTGAGTTCGTACCGACGACACCTTTCCCAACATCAACCCACGCATCCCCATTAACGACCCCGCTGATTGGCTGGAGGGCGAGAGTGGGATTTTAGTACATCATCGCATCCCACCAACATCAACGCTTGACACCAGAAAGACGCCGAAATGGCTCGAGGGACCAAACAGCAAGCGGTCCATTTCTTCTCGTGAGAAACGGTGCCCGCATTCAAATCGCCAAATGCCTGAGACTCGCATTTCGAAATTCGCCGCCTCCAGCGCACACTGCGGACTTCCAGTCAGTCTCTCAGTCTCTCGGTCGCGATGTGGAAGCTCAGCGCCGTCGCCATGCTCCTCTGCGCGTTCAATAACCTCTCCAGTCTCACTTCGGCCTACCGATCAGGCGATGAGCAGTGCTTGCTCAGCGAGACCAATCAGTGCGCCGTCGACTCGCTCACACCCTCTGCACTGGACAGCAGCGTACTGATCTACCCGGGAGGCAAGACCCGCTGCGCGTTCGACGACTTCACGGACCCCAAGGGCAACTACAAGACGAACCAGACGGTCTTCTTCCAGGTGTTCCCCCAGAAAACGTAGAAGACCAAGCTGCTACAGGTGTTCCAGGGCAGCAGCGCCTGCATCGACGCCGACACGTGCAGCTTCTCGCTTCAGTGTGCTTTGGGCAAGTCCGGCACGTTCAACCCGAACGCAGACGCCGTGAGCACGGGCGTGATGAACATGAGCAACCCGGACAACCTCTTCAAGGACTGGAACATCGTGCACGTGCTGTACTGCACGGGCGACCTGCATGTGGGCAACGCGGTGCACAACATGACAGACAGCGTCTTCGCGAGCATCCTGGGCCAGCCGCAGTGCCTCGGAAAGAACATGTCGACCCACATGATGGGCTATGAGAACTCTATCTCGGCGCTCAAGTGGGTGGTGGCCAACTACCCGAACCCGGAGCACATCATCCTCGGCGGCGCCAGCGCGGGCTCGCTCGCGATCCAGGCGCTCAGCGTGTACGTGGCCGACCTGTGGAAGGTGAAGGACTCGTCGATCCGCTACTCGGTCGCGGGTGACAGCTACGTCGGCGTCTTTCCCAAGGATAAGCGCTCCGCCGGCAGCGTCGTGGACTTCTACGGCGTCTGCGATGCGGATCTCAATGCGCCCGAGGCGGTCATGGCGGCATGCAAGGCCAAGACCATGAGCGTCGTGGAGTTCATGTCGGTACTGCTGAAGGAAGTGCCGTTCAGCGACTGCTCTCCATCAATTTACAGGAAGTGACCACGATGATCAGCGCGTACAAGACCGTAAGCTCGCGCGTCTCGACGTTCTTCGTGGACGGCGAAGTGCACGTGTTCACTGCCTACGAGGGCTACACGAGCATCGTGAGCGACACGGGCGTGACGCTCGGCGACTTCCTCACCAAGTAGCTGCTGCCGCACGACGACCCGACGGTCGCGCCGGCGGCGGACACGAGCGCAGTGCCAATGACAACACCGGGCTCTGCTACGCCAGCCACCCGGCTCGCCAGTGGTGGTGTGCTGATGATGGCGGCAATGGCTTTCATTGTGAGCTTCTGCTAGGTTTGTCAGTTTGTAAGCTTAATGTTCACCAGAGCGCCATGGCGACGGAAGCTCGTGCACCATCCATGACCATCTTGCTGAACACATCCTTGGCGTCACCAAATGGCACAACCACAGCTGGGGACTGCTTGATTTGGTGTTGACCACACCAGCATCACAGAATTTGCTGCTGCTGCTGCCACATAACGCTTTCACGCGCAAGAGATGAGACAATCTGTGACAGAATCCAGTCCATCACTCACCAAGAGCTGATTCGAAATTGTGGTAGTACAGTGAACGCTTGTGTAAGTACCATGCAGTTGCGCTCTTTTCAACACGTGGGCATCATTGCAAGGGTATCAAAAAAGTCGAAGGCAAACCCTTCAACCCGGCCGATTCGCAGTGCATCATGCGTAAAAGGATCCTGCGCATTACGAGGCCTCTCGAAACATGTGGACGAATCAACACGAATCCGAGAGGATCTGCATTTTGTGGAATAGAGAAGACGTGGAAAACATACTGTGCGTGGTACAGGAGATTCTCATGATTAAGTGCAATGCGCACAAATTGGACAGTTGACTTGGTTTCACTATCGCAGCTGAGATTCTCCGATGTCTCGGATTTGGTATTTGGGAGGGCGGTCACGATATGTGGAGTTCTGAGTGAAGGCGTCATAGCAATTCTGGTCGGTCAATTTTACTGGGAGAGATATGGAGTTCGGGGGGTGCGAATTGTGAAAGTGCAGGTGGAGTGCAGACTTATCCGACCGCCGACTGTAGTATTTCAAGGCTGGCTCTTCTGACATATTGACCTCTAAAAAACGTTTGTTGGTGTTTTCTATGGGAAAAGCTTACTCAATTTTGTACCACACAATTTTTTAGCTTTGACGCCGCTAAATAAAGACAAAAAAATGGTATTTTTATCATGGCGGTAAAAATAGCGAGTTTCTCTTTTTGCTCTCCATTGGCTGAAAGAGATCTTTACGCACTTCTGATTGGTCGAAAACAAATGTCGCGACTTTGGCGGCGTTTCCTTGGAGAGGTGCGTGCGCTGTCTTCAAGTCTTCAAGTGAAGACAGCAGGCAGCGCCAGTGCGCCACGTCCATTAAAGAGGAAGAAAGGTCCGCCCCACACGCGAAAGAGAAACGAGACGAAGATGCACGCGGTGATGGCGCCGACCGTCGCGGCGACGACGAGCAGCCCGCGCGGCGGCGCGGACGAGGCGCCTGCGCCGATGAAGAAGTACGTGGTGGGCGTGTGCGCCATGGAGAAGAAGACGCGCTCCAAGCCCATGCAGGAGATCCTGCGCCGCCTGAGCAAGAAGAAGCAGTTCGACGTGTATATCTTCGACGATCACACGATCCTTGGCAAGCCCGTGGATGAGTGGCCCGTGTGCGACGCGCTCATCAGCTTCTACTCCACGGGCTTCCCGCTGCAGAAGGCCGAGCAGTACGTGAAGCTCACACACCCCGTGCTCGTGAACGACCTCAACATGCAGCACGTGCTCTTCGACCGCCGCCGGGTGTACGCGCTACTCACGCGCCACGGCATCCCGGTGCCGCGCCACGCGGTCGTGAACCGCGGCGTCGCGGGCCAGGAGGACGAGGTGGAGGAGGCAGACAACTACGTCATCGTCAACGGCGTGCAGATCAACAAGCCCTTTGTGGAGAAACCAGCGGACGCGGAGGACCACAACATCTATATTTACTACCCGACGAGCGCGGGCGGCGGCAGCAAGCGCTTGTTCCGCAAAGTGGGCGACCGCTCGAGCGAGTTTTACCCCGAGGTGAACCAGATCCGCCGCGATGGCTCGTACATCTACGAAGAGTTCCTCAACACGCAGGGCACGGATGTGAAGGTATACACGGTGGGCTCGAGCTACGGCCATGCGGAGGCACGTAAGTCACCCGTGCTCGACGGCCGCGTACTGCGCGACTCAGCGGGCAAGGAGGTGCGTTACCCGGTGATCCTGAACTCGGCAGAGAAGGAGATGGCGCGCAAAGTGTGTCTCGCGTTCCACCAGACAGTGTGCGGCTTTGATCTGCTGCGCGTGCGCGGCAGCTCGTACGTGTGCGACGTTAACGGTTGGAGCTTCGTCAAAAACTCGAAGAAGTACTATGATGACTGCGGACTGATCTTGCACAACTATCTCGTGTCGGCGCTGCGCTCGCGCTACTTTCGCCAGCGACGCTCCAGTTCGTGCTCGAGCCCGTCGACCCAGATGTGTCCGCAATATGCAACGGAGCCGAGCGTCGTGAACCTCAATTACAACGAATTCGGGACGCGCCAGAGCTCCGGGTCGGACGCCTCTGAGTCGAGCGTGAGCAGCGTCACGAGCGGCGGGCAGGCGCTTGAAGAAGAGAAGAAAGAAGAGCTGCGCTGCGTCATCGCGGTGGTGCGTCATGGCGACCGCACCCCCAAGCAGAAGCTCAAGACGGTCGTGTGGGAGAACGACCTGGTCGCGTTCTACGAGAGTCGACGTCCCAAGGACAAGCTGGAGGAAGTAAAAGTGAAAGCTGTCGCGGATCTGCAGGAGTTGCTGGACCTGGTGCGCAACCTGATCAAGGCATACGCGCCTGGAGTGGGCTCGAAAGAAGCGGTCTGGGAGGTCGAAGGCGGTGACAGCTTTGAAAAGTTACTGCAGATGAAGCGTGTGCTGGAAAGGTGGAAATTCGCAGGCATCAATCGCAAAGTGCAGTTCAAGCCTCGTCGCCAGTCAACTGCGCAAGGAGAAAGGTCCGAGATCCTGATGATCTTGAAGTGGGGAGGCGACTTGACTGAAACAGGCAAGCGCCAAGGCGAAGAGCTCGGCAAATCGTTCCGTAACAAACTGTACCCAGTAGAAGAAGGCGGGCTGCTGCGACTGCACTCGACATTCCGCCACGATCTCAAGATCTTCACATCGGATGAAGGACGTGTGCAGATGACGGCGGCAGCGTTCGCGAAGGGGTTTCTGGAGCTGGAAGGAGATTTGACGCCCATCCTCGTGAGTCTTGTCACAACTCTTGGAAAAGGTACGTGCTTCACTTGAAAGTAGTGCTGGATGCTGTGATAGTACTCTGTCTAATTTGATGTTGCTGTGTGTTTCAGATGCGAACAAGATGCTGGACCATTCTGGGCAAGCGGATGCGAACGAAGAGATCCAGCGCACGAAAGAGAAGCTAAAAAGTTTGCTGTTGCGGGAATACTCGTCTACTGAGGAGTTTGCGGCGGCGGTCGCGCCTCTAAAGACTGCGTCCATCCTGAAGGCCATTGAGACGATCAAGAACCCGATGGAGTCCTTCAGTCGTTTGCACGAGTTGATTCGGAAGCTCAAGTGCGGGATCCAGGAACACTCTCAAGATAAGAGTGAGTAGTCCTTGTATTGATAGTATTTATTGTATGAGTCGGTCAGGCCGCTAATGTTGCGTGCATGCTCTTCCTATGATTATTGCAGCCGCGGATGAGAAGATTCCGTTGTACATGGGTGAAACTTTCTCGCTCATGTTTGAGCGCTGGGACAAGATCTATCGGGACTTTTACTCTGCAAAGACGGACAAGTACGACCTGAGCAAGATCCCAGACGTACACGACTGCATCAAGTACGACCTTCTTCACAACTCGCATGTGAACTTGCGCTCGGGAAAAGAGCTCTTTGCGCTCGCTGAAGCGTTCGCGAGCTGCTACGTGCCGCAAGAGTACGGCATGGAGATCGCAGAGAAGCAGTCGATCGGAATCCGGGTCTCGCAGGCGCTCTGTGCGAAGATCCGCGCGGATATTGTTGCGGTCATGTCTAGCTCTGCGAGTGGCGAGCAGACTACGACCAGCAACAGCATGTACGGTGGCTATCAGCCTTTCGCGACTGAAGATGGAGAAGGCTTGCTGGATCAGAATGTGGAGCACCACGGGTATCGTCTCGATCCTTCGTACGCGAAGGAGCTGCGCATCAAGAGCCCAGCGACCCAGGTCCGCACGCGCCTCTACTTCACGAGCGAGAGCCACATGCACACGCTGCTGAATGTGCTGCGCTTCCAGTGTCCTGCGTGGCGTGCGCGACAGCGCAGTGGGAAGGACGGCGAGTGCGACATCTCGCTGGAAGAGGAGAAGTACAGCAACGAGATCCTCAAGCGCATGGGGATCAGTGTGAACGAGTGCATGCCGCACCGCAAGTACATTTTCGATGAGTCCAAGATGATCTCGGACAGTGGCAGCCAGGCTCTGGACCAGATCTCGGAGCTGAATTACCTGGCGCATGTGGTGATCCGCGTGTTTGAGATGCCGTCGCTGGAGGAAGACAGCGAGGACCGCTTCCGCGTCGAGATCTCGTTCTCGTCGGGTGTAGCGCACGACATCTCGGAAATGTCGGATGATGGCGAGATCGTGCCGAGCATGGACGAGTCGATCTACCTCACGAAGAACATGACCGGCGTGATGTTTGAAGACATGCTCGCGGCGTGCGTATCTTCGGTGCAAACCAGCAACAACACCCCCGTGGCGTCATCTTAAATGAGAGAGAGAAAGAGGTGACGACTGCTGCTGCTGGCTGAGGACGAGGACTGGTAGGCGATAGATAAGAGAGGAAGAGAGTAAAAAAGAACGACGAGGACACTTGTACATAATAGCTTTGAAAACAGCAAGACCAATCAAACGCATTGACGCTGTTTCTATTTACCAATCCAGCGAAGACGTGGCTTCATACGGTAGTGTGTAGCGCAGTCGGCGATCAAATGGAACGCACTCGGCCGTATGCACCGTATACATCATCGCTTCTTGCTGCCGACCGACGTGAAAGTCTTGCTGGGGTTTTTTTACTTTACTCCTGGCCGATCCACTCGGTGAACTTCTGCGCGTGGTACGCGGCAGAGACGGCGCCGAGCGACGAGATGGCGATCGGCAGTGGCTTGCGGGACTTGATCGCGCGCACGCCCATGGCGGACATGGTGATCGTGGACGCGAAGAGCGCGACGCCGTGGCCCTGCGTCATGTGGCCGCTCTGCAGCATGTAGCCGGCAAGTCCGAAGCCCGCGCCGAGCGTGATGCCTGCCACGAGCGACGGCATGGACTTGGTCTTGACGTAGCCAGTGAGCCCGCCGATGGCCAGGAGCGCGCCCATCGTGTACGTTGGGTGGTGGGAGGACATGGTGCTGAAGCTGGCAACGTGTGTGTGGGCTAGCTGAAGTGAGCTCTTGGGGCTTTTGCGAGTCTTTGAGAAGTGAAGCGATGGATGTTGACGACACAGATCAATCAATCAAAGCTGTTTGTGAGCGGTGTTGTTTTGCTGTTTACGGTACTGTGAACTACAGCGTAATGATGATCATCATCACGAACAGTTGCACGCAACCTTGATGGTGATGATGATCACCACCTATTCCGGTTGGTTGGTCTGCGCCATTCCCCTGCTTGAATGCCGCCCTCTGTTTGGGGATCTGAAGATGCCATCAATCTCATTCTTGCACTCAGAATTATCGCGTGCTCCATGTCCTCCCTTCTTCTTCTTCTTCTTCTTCCAAGACCAGTGACATAAAAGCAATCTTCATTTGTATCTGCTCTGGAAACCACTGTAGATGTACACATAATCCTTGCTGGCCACATGCTGCTTCATTCACTTTCAATCCATCCATGATGATCTTCTCTCCCTCGCTTTGCCTTGCAACCAGCCACGTCTGTTTAATTACACGGAAGCGACGCCTGAATCGTCGCCATCTCGGCCACGCGTCGAGGACACGTACACCGCACCGGGGATGTACTTGAGGCGCGGCGGTGCGTGCACAAGCTGCTGTAGGTGGTAGCCCATGGACACGGCGCCGACGGTCGCGATCGCGGCGGGTGCTTTGAGCCCCGTGAGCATCGCGCGCCGGCCCATGACGCCCGTGATGATTCCCGACATGCCTATCGACGTGCTGTGCGCGAACGTGTGGTCGTTGATCACGTCGAAGAGCGCCAGCATGCCCGCACCGAGGAACATCACGCCCAGCGCGGTACCGCCCACGAGCGACGGCAGGTGGCGCTTCATCACGTACCCAGCGCCGCCCGCGAAGCTCACGAGCACCGCGTACGAGAACGCCGGGTGGTTCATCTTCTTGCTCATGGTGGTGGGCGGCGGCGGCGACGGGGGCGCTTTAAGTCTTCTAGGCTGGTAGAATGCGCTTGCTTGCTTTCCTGCTTACTCGTTGCCTCTTCTCGAGCTTATTGAAGAAGGGCCAGAATTCTCAGGCACTCCCATTCAACAATACCGAATAGCACCGTACTTGGTGGGGTCCACATGGACCACATTTATTTTGTCTTCAGTTGGAAGACACTGTCCAATGATCACACAGTGTTGGTACCCAATCCATCGCTCTTTTTTTCTGATCAAAAACCTACACACATGTCCTATCTTCTTTCTCGCCTCTCTTTACTTCTGCCTTTTCTTCTACTTGCTGCGCATGATGTGTCGGAGCTCGACGCCCAGGATCTCCGTGACCTTGAGCTGCATCTTGGCCATCGCACGGCACGAGCAGACCTCCTCGACCTCGGGCAGGAACCGGCAGCAGGTCGCCGCGATGTCAAAGTGCTCAAACGCCTCTTGCGTTCGCCCCTGCGCGAACAGCACCTGCGCGATGTCCAGATGTGCCGAGCTGCAGCGCGGATCGATTTCGAGCGCCTGCTGGAAGTGCGCGATCGCGCGCATCGGGTCGTTCGTGCCCACGTATACCCGTCCAGCGTTCAGGAACGGAAGCGGACACTCGGGTGAGAGCTCGAACGCCTGCAGAAAGTGCTTCATCGCGTCCGCATAGTTGCCCTGGTCCGCCAGCACTTCGCCTTGGAAGAGATGCACCTCGGGAGACGTCGGGAACGCCGTCACGGCTTCTTCAAACACGTCATTCGCCTGGTAGATGGACCCGCTCTTGTACAGCGCCATGCCGTACGACACATGGGTCACAGCGAGCGCTTCCGAGCGCGACATGGATCGTCGCAGACACTGCACCGCCTTGTAGTAGTTGCCGTCCAGGAGCTCCATCTGACCCATGTGTAGGTGCACATCCGCGTCGTTCGGGTCGAGCTCCATCGCTTCGTCAAAGCACAGCGCTGCTTCGTTGATCTCGCCGAGCTCCGAGAGGAACCCGCCTTTCTTCACGAGCGAGTTCACGAGTGACGGGTTCAGCTCCAGACTCTTCGAGATCGCGTCCATCGCAGCGTTCACATCGCCTGCGACGTACAGGAACGAAGCGTGGAGGTTCAGCGCCAGCGCCATCAGCTCCGCGTCCAGCTCCATGTCGATAACAGCGCAGATGTCGCGTTGCGCTTCTCGAAAGTTTCGGCTTCGCTTGTGGTGAATCGCACGATACAGCAGGGCCTCCGCGTCTAGATCCGTGCGTGGGACGCCGACCTTCTTCTCGATATCAAACGGCACCTTCGCACCATTGTCCGCGTCATGCTCAAACGAGTCAAAGTAGCTCTTCGTCAGCCAGGGGGACGGGAGCTCGTGCACCATGACCATCTTGTTGAACACATCCTTGGCGTCACTGCGACCAACGAGTCGTGACACGCGGTCGATCGCTTCGGCGTGCTCCGGGGACCGTGACCCGTCCAAGATGAACGAGGTGACGAAGTGCTGCATCGCCTCTTCCGGGTGCGCAAGCTTCTCTTCGATGCTGCCCAGACACGTGTACGCGTCCGCACTGAACGGGTTGAGCTTGAGCGCGATCTCGGCCTCCGCACGCGCCAGTCCGAGCTCTTTCAGCTGAATGAGACAGTTCGCTCGCCCGACCACGGCTTTCTCCAGGTCCTTATGGAACATTGGCAAGTGCTCGAACGCCTTCGAGTACGCTGCGAGCGCGACCTGGTGGCGACCCGAACGGAACTTGCGGTTGCCTTCCTCGACAGCGCTCCGCACAGCGCTCATGCTGTTCGCGTACTCGTCGTCTTTTGGCACTGCTCGCGTGAGGAAATGCTTGACCACATACAGCGATTGCTCAGCAGCGTGTGCAATGTCCTCAACCACCGATTTGTCTTCAGGCTTCATGGTATCGCAGAGTGCTTGGAACTCAATCTGGTTCAGACTTTCGTCGCCCACCACGTCCCACGTCGCTTCTGCAACCGCTTGAATCAGCGATTTGATCTGCAGCGTGCTCAACTTCTTGTGGTTTACGGCAGGGTCCTTCGGAATGAAACCGAGCGCGTAGACCACGCTTGGGTACATGTACTGCCAGCCAGCCGACACTTTGCGTTGCGCTTCTTCATGAACTTTCGTGTCGTCTTCGCTGGTACTGCTGGTACTCTCATCTTTCTCAAAGGCCCACACAGCGCGCTTGTGAACCGCCTGCTCCAGACTTTCCTTGAGCTTCTTGGCAACTTCGAGCACGCGCTCGTCTGTCAAATGGGGCACCTCGACCACACGCGGTACTTCGTAGAGCGCGTTCCAGATCTCGTTGATCTCCTTCACACGCAGTGTGCAGTCCTTATCACGCTTCTCCTCGACCCACTTGTGCACGCTCATCGCCATCGCGCCTTCGTTCAGTCCTTTGAGCGAGTACACGAGGTCGGAACAGACCTCGATCACGTCCTGGAAGAGCGAGCCGAACTGGGTCTTCACCTCCGAGAGCGACAGCGAGTCGTGCAGCGCAGCGGGGAAGCCGTATGGCGCGAGCACGAACGAGACCACGCGGTAGATCGCGAGCGACGCGTCCAGAAATACCTTCTTGGTGATCGGCGCCGGCATGTCGAAGAAGCGCTTCCCGTCCTTGACCCATACGATCTCCTCCTTCACTGATTGCTGCTCTTCTTCTTCTGTTGCGTTCTTCTTATCTTCGGTATCGGAGCCCTTTCCATTGACTCGCTCGGTATACGCCTCGTCGACCTCCTTCGCAGTGGCTTCATCAATCGCAGCGGCTTCTGAATCTTCCCCCGATGGCGACACATCGAATGCACCAGTCTCGCTTGGATACAGGAGCTGGTCGTGGTGGAAGATCCCCGACGTGAACTCTTTCGGCGCCGTTGCAATGAGCTCTTCAGTGAGCGCGGACAAGCAAAGCGACACGATGTCGTGACCCGCGAGGAAGAGGCACGTCGCGACAAGCGCAGCCTCGCTCGCATCCGACGAGATCACTGCAACGGGCGTCTCGAGGTCGATGCCGGCGTCTTTCACGAGCACGCTGTGCAGCTCTTCAAGCGGGAGAAGCGTTGACGTCGGCGCGTCATCGCCATCAAGCGCAAACATCGATTCACATGGCAGGTTCCACGCGCCATCGAAGTGTCCAGCGACTTGCGCAGACGGGTCCAGGCCCAGAAAAGCATCGAGTGCTCGGCAGTCGACGATCTGCAGCTGCTTCTCCAGCACTTGCTTGACAAACGCGCCGTCTCCCAGAACGCGCAGGCGGTCCGTCAGCTCGAGCTGGCTCTTCTCGCAGCCAAGCGCTTCGTGCAGCGGGAGCCACGACGCCGAGTCGACGTCGTTGATCTGTGTGAGCAGCATGTGAAGGAGAAAAGCAGACAAATGAGTCACAATAATTATACATGCTTCATTTGACAGGCGAGGCACTGCGTGGTGCACAATGGGGATGCCATGATGAGCTATTGCACCAAACGCACCGACACAACAGCAGCTTCAGAGGAGGTGTTGGCGGGTGCAACAGCGGAGAGCGCATGCGGGCAGTTGAGTGTCCAGTGCAGGAGACACGCGACCGCGAGCTGCTGCTTCTTGTCCGCCACGCCCGTGACGGTGGAGGTGGCCACGCCACTGGCAGCAGCAGCAGGAGCGTCCTCATCGCTGGGCGCTGTCGTCACGCACAGCTTCTGCGACGAAGGCGAAGACGAAGACGAAGACAGTAGCTGCAGGATTTTCTCGACCGCCTCGGCGTCAGCATGACCGCGCGCCGCCGCCGTAGTGATCTGCACGGCGAGTTCCTGCAACACCGCCATCCCCATCAGTTTGTCTTTCTCACCGCGCGCGCTTTCTTCAAATGCAATGAATGACCAAGCAAAAAGAGGGTCCTCTATTCGGATGGTGGATGCAGGCTAGGGTTGTCTGAGGTGGCTCAGAATCACGCGTCTGAGTATTCATCTGATTCGTATGTTTTCCCTTTTTTGAGTTTGCTCATTTTTGAACCAAACTCCCGATTGAAAAGCTTCATCGATCACTTCGTCGTTGTCGTCGTCACCTTCGTCATGATCTACTCGCTCCATATCTACACGCGCGCAGGTTCGTGCCTGTACCAGGAGAAGTGGAACACGGGCGCGACCAAGGCCGTGAGCTACTCGGACCCGGAGGAAGAGAAGCGCCTGCTCTTCGGGCTGCTCTTCTCGCTCAAGGAGTTCGTCTTCAAGCTCGCACCAACGACCGCGAACGGCGACGGACTCGCCGCGGTCAACGGCAGCAGCGGCGGCTCAGACCAAGCGCTAATGGCGCCGCAGATGGAGGGAATGCAGCGCTACCAGACGAACGCGTATACGTGCCACCAGTATGAGACGCCCAGCGGCCTGCGTTTCATCATGATGACCGACAACCAGGCGGGCGACCTCAGCGCCGTGCTCAAGCACATCTACTCGTACATCTACGTCGAGTATGTCGTGAACAACCCGCTGAGCGACATCAAGGGAGCCAAGACGATTAACAGCCAGGTCTTCAAGATGCAGCTCCGCCACTACGTAGAGGGGCTGGCGTGCTTCCGATGAACAATGTAGATCACTTCTGCTCGTTTTTATTTCTACTTCTTGCGTCTAGTCGAGGTTGATTGAGTGAGGGAAATTGTGTGCAGCAGTGAGAGAGAGGCTCTTCGATCATCAGAATATACACATCGTATCTATCGTCTCAGTGGTGCATCTTTGAGGCAGAGTTTGGAGAGTTGATTATGCCGATGGGAAGAAACTCTGGAGGATCTTCACTGCGTCTGCTGCTGTTGGTCTCCGAGCCGCGTCATCCTGCCAGCAGCTTTGGATCAGACTCTGGAGCGCCTGTCTCAAAAGCAAGAGGAGCGAAGTACACAAATCGCTATCAGGTATTGCACAACAGAGATACCGTATCGACTCTTTTGTTTACCTGTGGCGTGGCTGGTGACAGTCGCGGTCTCCTCTTTTCCTTCACGACCGCAATCGGCACACAACCCGGTACCATGTCTGCAAATGGTGCTGCTCCTTCGCAGATCTCCCACAGAATCACCCCGAAGCTGTAGATGTCTGCAGACAGTGAGTACCTCTCACTTACGATGACCTCTCTGAGACAACAGCATCACATCATTAAGAACACAGCAACAATCACCGACCAGCAACATTACGATGGCATCTTGAAAGCCACTCACGGTGCCATCCACTGGAACGTGCCACAGCAGCCTGTCATCATGTCAGTCGACTTCGCGACTCGGGAGATCCCGAAATCTGGAAGACGAGTAGCATGCTTAGTACGCGAAACTCACTTGACAAGTCGTGACTGTTTAAGACAGTTCAGGATGCCACACACAGTACCTGCAAGCTTCACTCGTCCTTCCTGGGTGACTAGCAGGTTCCTAGGCATAAGAACAACAACGTGAGCGAGAGCACTCAAAGACGAGAGCCATCTTCAGCAACGGTGCACTAGACCCACAAGGACTTCAGATCTCTGCGTATTTGGACGAACACGACCATGAACACAGAAAATCGGGTCATTTTTGTGAGAATCTGACAAGCATCCAGCACAAATTGACAAAAAGACGATGAATATACCTGTGGATAATGTCGAAGGAATGCAGAAATTGAAGCCCTTTCGCGAGATCGAGCTATCCATCGCAAGAAGCACGTGCAACAAAATGTTGATGACTAAGTGCGTAAACGCCCTAAGAGAAGCAAGCGAGTTAGCACTGTACATACCATCATTGTGACGCGTTTCGTCCACGACTTTGGAAACGGAGGGATCTTTCGATCGGGCTCTTTCACACCGTTGATCAACTCACTGTCAAAAGCAAGAGGGAAATATGACTGTCATCAACTTGCAATAAGGATCAAGAAAGCCAAGCACAACACATTTACAATAGCGAAAACGGGAGGTACTCGAAGACGATGCTCAACGGATTCGAGCACACGCCGAGGAAGAGCACGAGCGACGGGTGACAGCCCAGACGGTTCATCATGTCGACTTCGTTGCCAAACTCTTTCTCGACAGCTTGACGATCAGCATCAGTGAATCTGTGGTCGCACCACGCACAAAATATGTGTTGACTGGTCCATCTATCATTGCTGTTGGAAATTTTCATAGAGAGCCACCTACGCCTTCACTGCAACATCTGATCCTCTCCAGTTTGCCAGGTATACGCGACAACTGAGACATACAGGCAAAGACTGACAGTGAGCAAGTGGAGACATTACACCTCATATCGGAATAACACACACTTTGAATATTATGAGGCTCACCTCGAGCCGATCCCAATGGACTTGATCACCTTGAAGTCCTGTTCACATACACACAGTAAAGTGAAATCTCGCAGCAAACGGCATTATAGTCTCTGCTGCTGCTGGAGACACGGCACAAACCGAAGCCGGGATTTGTCGAACTCGCGAGCCACTTGAGAACACTGCGGAGATTGACGATGACGATAGTAATGGTGATGGAGGTAGCCGGACTGGTGAAGGCGGCGGTGGAGAAGCGCTGGGCTGGAAGCTGCTCTTTGGTGGCGTAAGTCGAGGAGGCGAGTCTAAGCCAAGCAAATCTACGCTCCTGGTCTCCACCACACTCTCATCTGCATGCAAGTATTGTAAGGGAAACCGACGTATTTGTGACTCAAACACGCAAAACATAACAAGAGTGCGCACCTTCCACGATAATGTACGCTGTTGAGAGACCAGATCCGCAAAGCCGCGCGACATCCTACACGTTCACGAAATCAGTATCGAATCCAGTTCACTGACAAATGCTGAACCTCGAGTTTTATGTGTTGCTGGCATATGCAAGTACCTCGTCCGTGTTTATGACTGCTCCTAGCTGCGAGCTTCAATCAACAACAGAAGATTGAATGCGTGCTTATGTGTCAATTTATCACGAATGATGAGCATCAAACCGCAACACAAGCTATGCACAGTCTTCTTACCTCAAAAACTCTTTGAGCACGATCGGCTGATCCACACCAATCGCAAATTGGTCCTTGATCAACTGTGCGAGCTGCTGCTTCGTGCGCGGAGCAGACGCAGTGAACCGCTTTTGCACATTCCGCCATTTGCATTTAAACACGAGCACTCGCGCGTCCGACTGCGCTAGCGCTAGGCTTTCGTCTGGTAAGGTGACAGTATACAATCATTTAGGTGTCTCTAATTACCACAGCCACCATTATAGAATTCAATATACAAAGCACCTCCTCGCTTGTCTCGCTTTTCGTGCTCTGTGGTGTATTGTGGTGCGGTGGCGTACAATTCCTCCATTTTCTGACTGGGCACAGGGTGAACAGGCTCTGGGCATCCAGCAATTTGCCCAAGAGATCCATTCAGCGCAGTGCAGAGCTCGCTCACGAAGAGACTGAGAGAGTAGCCCTCAGGCCACTCATGCTGCTGTTGGAGCCACGGCACCACGAGCTGTCCATTCTGTCTGAGTCCAGGAGGCAAGTTCTGCAGACGTTGGCGCCATACCATGAGTATGAGCATGAGCGCTTGCTTCAATAGGAGAGGCTATCCGGTTTGTAACCCAGAGTTCAATCATCCGTAGCTCTTACCTCTGTGCCTAACGTGCAGGCGATCAACGGGACTTCAGCTGGAAACCGAGCGGGGATGCGGATCGCGACATCCACTCGTTGCTCCGCCCTACCATAGCTATCCGGCTGCAAGATATGCGTGTCAATTGCAAGGTAGAGCACATAGCCAGCACACGTCCATTGGCCTTTGACCAGAGAGAGTACGAGGATTCATGAACGCACGTTCTTCTTGAGCATAACGAGCTCGATGCTGACGCCATACTGACCGGGGCTTCCGATCCGGATGAACCGAACGCTGTATGCAAAAGCAAGTACAGACGCGCAGCATCCAGTTGTCAGGCGCAATCTCACAGAAAGTATGCAAAGGTGTAAGCGCACCTGTCGACTCGAGGGAGCGTCATGCGCCGCTTCTGCGTCTGCGTGTAGTACACGAGGTCGTGCAGCTGCTGCTGGAGGAGCTGCAAATACAACACACACGAATCGTTACTTCAGTATCAACGAGCCAGCTTCAGCTGCTGCTATTGCGAGTTGCGCACCACGTCGTCTACAAAGGAGACGTCCATCGACACACAAATGAGCTCTTGCTCTTCTGCTCTCTCTCAATGCAGCATGCACGAGAAATTAATGGCGGCTCTGACTGCATTTTTGGAAGTTGAAGTCTGCATTCTGAAACGCACGTGGTCCTAAAGTTACGTACCATACATTAATTTATGGTTTTGCTCACAGAAATTCGGAGAACATCAGCAACGACAGCAACAACAACGAGAGAGCTTGACTTGTGAATGAATATGTGGGGCGGCGCGTGGCGAGGAGCGCGATGCGTGCTGGCGAAGCGTGCGGCTGCGCGGAGTGTACTCGTTCTTCACCGCCAGAGTGCGAAGCAAGCGCCTGCGATCTCCGCACTTGCGTGTGTCGGGGTTGCAGCAGCAGCAACCGCAGCTATCAGCAGCAAAGATCGAGAAGGTGCGAGCTGCTGGATTGTCCTTCTGGATTGAGTGAGCTGAGCTGCTAATGATGATTCCTGTCCAACTTGCCGTGGCGTTGTCGCGGACAGATGGTCACGCGTTGCTGGAGCGCCCTGCCGCGAATGAGAAGAAGTACGCAGCTCTGTCTCGCAACTTCATCGCCGATGCGGTCGAGAAGGCGATCCCCGCTGTGGTCAACGTCGCCGTAGACTCAGGTACACATGCGCTTGTGGTTTTATGCAGTGGTTTAGTAAACCTCTTTTATGGCGCTGCGGATGTACTCATGGCCGTAATGACCATTAGGGTACTTTTCGAGTAACGGATCCGGTTTCATTATCGCGTCGAAAGGACTCGTGGTCACGAACGCCCACGTTGTCGCTCGCTGCAATCGCTACTCGAAGATCCAGGTGGGTCTGTCTACACATGAAAGGAAGCATGTTCTCTTTATTGTATCAGATTATCTAGGGCACTCACTGAAATTTCGATGTTAATGCGTTGTCGCTAGGTCACGTTTGCAGACGGGAGCAAGTACCCCGCGGTGATCCACAGCACGGACCCGCTTTCCGACATCGCGATTCTTCAGATCGAGTCGGACGAGCGCAAGGAGTGGCCGACGATTAGCTTGGGCGTGTCTTCTGACCTTCGCGCTGGTGAGTGGGTTTGCGCGCTCGGCAGTCCCTTCTCGTTGCAGAACAGCGTCAGCGCTGGGATTATCAGCGCAGTTGCAAGACACAGCAGCGAGCTGGGGTACCCTCAGAAAGGCGGCGAGTTCATTCAGACCGATGCAGCGATCAACTCGGGCAACTCCGGCGGGCCGCTCGTGAATTTGGATGGCGAAGTGATCGGCATCAACACGATGAAAGTTGACGGGAGCGTCGGCATTTCGTTCGCGATCCCGATTGATACGGCGGCGCAAGTCATCGACCAGCTGCTCAAGCACAAGAAAGTGGTTCGCGCGTACATTGGCATGCAAATGATTAACTTCAATACGCGGGAGCTGAAAGAAATCGCTCGGTACGTGTAGATTGCATCGTTGTTGATTGGCGCGCAGTTGGTGCTGATTAGTTTCATCTTAGAAGCTAATTTCTCGGTTTCTAATGGCTGATATGTACTCTCTTCTGCAGTTTGTTCCCTGACGTGAAGGAAGGCGTGATCGTCAAGTCGGTTGTGCCAGGTTCACCGGCGCACAAGGGCGGCATCCTCCCCGGAGACATCATTGTGTCGTTTGACGGCAAGCCTGTGCGCAGCACGAAGGACATTCTCGGCGCTGTGGGGTACACAATAGGTCGACGCATCGAGGTGCAGGTAACACGTCGAGGCGAGAAGGCATCGCGGACTCTTCAACTCACGACTGAGCCGCTCCCAGCGACGTTGGGATCGTAGTGAAATTGTCTGCTGAGAGAAAGCATCGAGTGGTGATGGCGCTGTGTTTTGCTCTCGCCATGTTGCTCTCGTGCGACGCGTTGCTAGTCAGTATATCACTAGACGCATCAAAGTTTTCTTGAGCACAGCTCCTTGGTTAATTCGACTGGAATGCATGCGACTTTCCTCGGTCATCGCCAGCTGTATCATTGATTTCGTGCATTCATCCTTGGCTGATTAGTTCCCCTTCAGCCGCCCTCAGTGATCCAGATGCTGCTAGTTTTAGTCTGATGAAGAAGTTTAGGATGAGCGCATGTGACGATGAAAGTGCCTCCGCAGCAAAGGAGTTCTGAGAGAAGAGCGAACGCGACCTGGACTTGATCTAGGCTTGTTGACCGATTTGAGACGTTGACACCTCCAAGCCTCATCAGGAATGGTGGTGTCTTCGCATTCATTCCTGTCACGAGGTAAAATCATGTGGGCCACGCGAATTCAACTCCTGCGACCTTCCCGCCACATTTGTTCTCGCTGGATTCTCTTCGTGCAACATTTGCGCTTCAAACACAATCAAAAGCTCAAGTCATACACCCATTTCGAGAAAAGCAGGAAGCGCAACAAAGGAAAGCTCGCTCACGCACTCAAGATGGCGGACCAGATGCCCAAGATGCCGCCGTCGTTCAAGGCCGTGCTGCCATTTATCCGGCGCGCCGAGGAGCTGGACCGTGACTCGAGTCGCCCCGAGTCCAAGCTCATCGCGTACTTCTGTCGCCAGTACGCCATGGAGC
Source organism: Globisporangium cylindrosporum (assembly GCA_038050675.1). Taxonomy (NCBI): domain Eukaryota; phylum Oomycota; class Peronosporomycetes; order Pythiales; family Pythiaceae; genus Globisporangium; species Globisporangium cylindrosporum. The sequence continues at coordinate 3,719 of JALBZD010000523.1, read as the reverse complement.
TCGGCATCAAAGTGCGCGAGAACGACACATCGAACGAAGCCACCGAGTACCTGCTTGCACTCATGGACCGCCTCGAGGACGACAAGAACAAGCTGCCGGCGTTCACCCAGGAGGAAGGCAAGGTGCGTTCTTCTTGTGAGATGGTTATGCTGACAGTGGTGCAATAAGTAACGATGACTGATGCTAGCGTGCCGCCCGTTTTGTAGGAGATCTGCGAGGACTTCGCGCTGGAAATCTTCTCCAAGGCTGACGACGAAGACCGCGCTGGGTCTGCCGACAAGTACGTATGATGGGACTCTTCTTCATGGGATGCTCTGTCTGCTTGGCATGCTAATGGTGTGTGTTATGGATACGAAATGAAGGAACACTGCGCGAACATTTTACGCGGCGGGTACGTTTTTCGACATCCTGAACCAATTTGGCGATATCTCGGAAGCGGTGCGTTTACTTGAATTGCTGATGACGAATGCGGATAATAGGAAATGGGAGTCATTAAAGCTGATATCTGGTATCATGTGTCCTCTTCATAGATTACCGAAAAGAGAAAATACTGCAAGTACAAGGCTGCGATGATCCTCAAAGCGATTAAAGAGGGCCGCGTGCCGACTCCTGGTCCTCCAGAGGGCATGGATACTGTAAGTGCTTGATGACCTCTCTATGGCTACATATTGGTCTTTCAGAGTCTCGAATGCTTTCTAACCCTTATCTGCTGTGAATCTGTGTCATGTGCCAGGGAGAGGGAGGAGATGACTTGGCGTCATCTGGGATGAGCTTGGCGTCGTCTGGGATGAGCTTTCCAAGTGCACCAGTCGCAGCGCCAGCGCCTGAGCCGACTCCACCTCCGGTAGCAGCGCGTAAGTATCCATTTGTCACCGCTACATGTGTTGATTTCGAACCCTCTGACGCTACTTTCTATCTGTGCCGGTGTGGCTTCAATGTGACAACAGCGCGACCTGACCCGTATGTTCCCGCTCCAGAGCCTCCAGCATACACTCCTCCTCCACAAGTGGCAGCTCCTCCGAGTGCGCCAAGAAGAAACGATCCAACAAACTTTCCATCGTTCACTCAAACTGCTGGATCGACTGGACCCGCCAGTGCGGCTCCGCCAGCACACACCAACACGTGGACTCCTCCTGCTCATACTCCTCCTGCTCCTGCTCCTGCTCCTGCTCCTGCTCCTGCTCCTGCTCCTGCTCCGGCACCGGCGCTGGCTCCTGCACCAGTGCACCAATATAGCAATCACATCCCTTCTGCTCCAACATACACTCCAGCTCCTCAGGCTCCACCAGCTGCGTATGCTGCGCCATCCGTCCCAGCTCGCTCACGCAACGGACCAGTCTCGCAGAATGAGATCAACGACGCGATCGAGTGCGCCAAGTTCGCGATCGCCGCACTGAAGGTCAAGGACATCGAACTGGCTGTGCAACGACTGGAAACGGCGCTCCGCTCGATTAGATAGGTGATGGCGTGCGTGGAAACGATAGTAGTCGATAGACTCGCGGGAACCGGTAGTAGTTGGTGGACGCTTTATGTATAAAACCCACTCTCACGCGAGATTGCTCGCTTGTGTACACGAATCGATCGATCGAAGCAACACGGATGGTCTATTCTTGCTTTAGCTGTACATTTTTTCTACCTGGAAGCGCTGCCAGCGTCGCGCGAGCCCAGTCGTGCTGCTCTGCATACTTTATGAGGATTTCAAACACTGCTCGACGCAAACGCACACACAAAGACTGTTAAGGTCATCACAGTCGACGGGTGAGTGTGAAGTAACAAGCGACTTTGCCGTACCGTGGTTCACTGTCAGCACGCGGGTGGCGCCGCCCATGTCGACCACCTGGTCGAGCGGGAGCTTCCCGGTCTCGATGCCCTGCTCAACGGCTTTCTTGTACGTGATGCCCTTCAAGCGATTGCGGTCGACGATTCCGCCAATGATGTACACCTGTAAGAGCAAGCAGTTCCACATCGACATTATCAGCAAGCCAGTTCTTGCTATCTCTCGCTCTCTCTTGCAATAAATGCGACCCGAGAAAACGATAACGTACTTTGTTGCGACTGAGCTGCGTGATCGTGTTGGGCGAGTCGGCGGTCAGGTACACGAGCGACTCTTTCTTGAAGAGGTCGATGTAGCACTGGGAGGACGGTCTGAACGCCAGCCACTCGCTAAAGCCACTGATCTTCTCGAGGTTGTCCTTGGTCTCGCCACGCAGCGATGTAATGTACGCACTACACCACAGCAGCAGCAATAACAACAACAATTGCACCAATTTCCACATGAGCAACACGTTGCAAATCCAACATTAAACCGCAAGCGTATTTGTACCTGACTGGCGTTTGGCTACGGCGATTCGCGCCGTATGAGAACCTGATGATGCAAAATGCATTCAAGACGCACACACACACATTCAATTGTTAATACCAACCAAGCCGATAGCTCCAACGACGCATAAGCGCAAGCAACTAGACGCACATGATTTGCTGCGAGAGCGACTTCTTCTCTCGCGGATCCATGTCTTCTTCAAACCCACAATCGATCACGACCTTGATGCCTTCTTCTGCAGCCATGAGGTACGCCTCGCGCTTAGCGATCGAGCGCTCGCGGCGGCGCAGCACGGCCTCTTCGCTCATGTCGAGCTCTTTCTCCGGCGCCCGCGGCTTTTCATCCTTCTCCAGCTTCTTCTGCAGTTTTTTTTTCTTCTTCTTCTCGTCAAAGTACTCGCGGCGCTTCTCGCGGCGGGCGGCGCGCTTGCCGGAAGAGGCAGCAGCAGCAGTATCGCCATCAACTGCAGCAGCCTCGACAGAGTTCGTGGTTGCAGTCTCACTGATCGCGACGGGGTCTACAGTGGCGGCGTCAGTCAGGGCGTCAATCACAGCTTCTGCCACAGGCGTCTCTTGCTCGAGAGATGCTTCCTGTGCAGCAGCGGGCATCGTCGTCGCCTCTGGAGGCGTCACGGTCCCCATCTTCGCCGTTTCTGTGATCATTGCGGTCTTTATGTTTGTATGTTGCTGCAAATGCTGGTTTTGTGTATTGTGCCTTTCAACCTGCTCTTGAACACCACCATTCAAAGCTCGCCTCATATAGGGCGTAGTTGCTGCTTTTTAGTATATTGTCAGTTATAAAAAGGTTTTACTATCTGAATATAATCATAGCGTAAATAAAGGATTTTGAAAATGAAAAGGAAAAAATCAAGCGCACGAGAGGAACAGTGGGCACATTTCAAGACAGAATCCGATTTGACGCTATCTCAGTGTAACCAGTATAACTAGTAATGGTGCTGGCTAAATCCGACATCCTCAGCTCGAGCGGGAGCGGAACCAGCGATGACTGAGCAATTGAGGCTACTCACCTCAATACTCAATCAGCTTGTCATCTTTTATCATCCCCTGCGCTCGCCGTGTTCGCGCGAAAGCCCACGGCCGACCTTTTTGGCCCTGCAGTTGGTACTGGAAGATCTCGAGGATGTTTTTCGAGGCGTCCACGTCGTGGTTCACCGTCATACCACAGCCACCATTGTTGTTGCAATGGAGTACACTGTGAACCTTCAACGTGCGTTTCACGCCGTTCTTGCACTCGCGCTTCTGGTACATGTTCTGTAACGGGGTCACCGTACACACCGCGCTAGGTACGACTTGCGCGGTCTCCTCCCATTGGTCATTAGTCCCTATGAGGTGTCGCTCTCTGATTGGACGATATTCGCCATTATCGGCCAATTAGAAGC
>JALBZD010000522.1:0-23454 GCA_038050675.1 Globisporangium cylindrosporum | reverse complement strand
GGGATTTTGACACTCGATTCATAGTGGGACCAAGATGTTCGTTGATGTCGCCCATCCGGGAGATTCTATCGGTATTTGACCACATTTAAGAGGTATCACGAAATACGGGATTCAATTAGAAAGGGGAATACAAAATTAGGACAGCCTCATCAGGTTGTATCAGGACAGCCGAGCGTGAAGGTGATGTCGATCACGCCGCAGCACTACCCGCCTGGTGGTGCTCGTGGCGCTAGTGCTCGCGGAATGCTCGGAGATGGTGGTGTGGAACAAAGAGACGCGCACTACGAAGCTGCCAACCGGTGACGGACACACCCGTGAGCATCGATCACACCACGGTGAAGAAGGATGGGGAGGACGTGTGCAACATGAAGCACGACGGCATCTGGTCCAACTTTGGCTACATCTTTGCGGCGATTGGCGTGTTCTGCGTACTACTGCATCATTCAACAAGCAATCGTGAAGAACGAAACGTGAATGCTCGAGTCGGTTGATGCACGAGCGGGTATGTGTCGGAAGAGACGTTGTAGTTTGCAGTACATCGACCAGCGAGGTTTGGACGAGGAGAACTTGTGGATGGCGCAAAGTGCAGCAGCGGCAGCGCCTTCTCATACTCGCCGTTCATGTTGTAGAGCAGGACGAGCTGTACCAGATCGCCCGACACGCTCGGGTGTACTAAATGCACGCCATGAAACAGAAAAGAGATTGAGCGTCCAGCTGTCGTCATGCGCGCAACGTGAGAGAGAGAGAAATGAGAGGCGAAATGTGAATGCCGAGGCGCACACACTCGCCGTGCGTGGTCTGCATAGAGCGCAGCACCTGCTCCTGCTTGCCGATGGTCTTGAGCAGCACGTTCGCGTCTTCGCCCGCGTTTCTCGAGTACTCAAGAAATCTAGACGAGTGGCGCTGCAACGTCTGGAAGCTTCTGCAAGGTGACTCGCTGGGCGTTGTCCAAATCTCGAACCTGAGCAAACAGGTCGAGGAGTGAAGAACAAGCTCAATGACTCGCATCCACGACGTGAGGCTGTGCCACCCAACTTGTTTGCTTTCTCGGACCTCGGACGACTGCGGCGATCGACTATATAACACTCCTACTGTACTAACCTGTGCAGGTTAGTGTCATCTGTGCCCCTGAATCTGCTTGCTTTCTCTCCTTGGTGTTATCAGCACCAAGTCGACCAGAAAGCGGGGCCTCCCTCTCCAGACTCCCCCTCGACTGCTATCGCTGGTTCTGGCGGGAAACTACTGTCGAAAGCGTGTGTGTGGATCTTCATCGAGGCATTGCCTTTGCTGAGAGTCCAGTGAGCTGGATCTGGTTGCTCTGTTTTTCTGAGAGCGGGGCGAGGGCCTTCAACAGGTGCTCATCGTGACGTGATAGTTTTAGAATGTTACAATCGAAATTGTACTTCACATTCTAATTCTCCTGGACCAAAAAACCCTTTTTTCTAAAAATAGCTTCTTCTTCTTTCACAATCAAAGCAAAATCACAGAAAAAAATGAAACCCCTTTTGGCTGCGAAAAGTCGTCTGGAGCAACCCGCACGCCAGCACCTCACGCTGAACAGTCAGCAACGCCACCTCCACTCCATACGACAACACCAGGCAGCTCAGCAGCTCAAGCAATTACAACCGAGAAGCACAGGACAAGCATGGTAGACGCAGCGGAGCTCAAGAAGAAGTGCGAGGCGCTCAAGGACAAGATCGAGAAGACGCGCGAGGCCAAGTCGGACGGTGGCTTCAAGGCCGCGGGCACGAGCGGCGCCAAGCCGATCCCGGCGGCGCCGAAATGCCGCCGCCTGCTTAAAGGCCACTTCGGCAAGATCTACGCCATGCAATGGGGCGGCGATAGCTCCAGCCTCGTGTCGGCGTCGCAGGACGGCAAGCTGATCGTGTGGAACGCACAGTCCACGAACAAGATCCAGGCCATCCCGCTGCGCTCGTCCTGGGTCATGACGTGTGCGTTTGAGCAGAAGCAGCGCAACATGGTCGCGTGTGGCGGGCTCGACAACCTCTGCTCCATCTTCCACCTGTCGCAGGCGCAGGTCATGCGCGCCACCAAGGAGCTCGCGGCACACGACGGGTATTTGTCTTGCTGCCGCTTCATCGACGAGACGAGCATCGTGACCAGCTCGGGTGACTCAAACTGCATCCTATGGGACGTCGAGTCCGGCGAAGTCAAGACCACGTTCCGCGAGCACGCCGGCGACGTCATGTCCGTGAGCATCAACCCACACAATCCGAGCATGTTCATCTCGGGCTCGTGCGACTCGACCGCGAAGGTCTGGGACATCCGCACGGGCAAGACCACGCACACGTTCCACGGCCACGAGTCGGATATCAACTCAGTGGACTTTTTCCCGAGCGGTAACGCGCTCGGCACAGGCTCAGACGACTCGTCCTGCCGCCTCTTCGACCTGCGCGCCTATGGGGAACTCAACAACTTCAGCAACGACAAAATCCTCTGTGGTATCACGTCCGTGTCATTCTCCAAGTCGGGTCGCTTCCTCTTCGCCGGCTACGACGACTATAACTGCTACTGCTGGGACGTACTCAGCTCCACGGGCCAGCATATCTACCAGCTGGCGGGTCACGAGAACCGTGTGTCGTGTCTCGGCGTCAACCCAGCCGGCCAGGCGCTCTGCACAGGAAGTTGGGACACGCTGCTCAAGATTTGGGCGTAAACCGAGAGGAGCTCTCCCTATTGAGACACGAGAGACACGAGAAGAGAGAGAGAGGAAGCCGATCCGACCAAGAAGAGCACCACGTTTCCAGATGTCCAAGTTTCAGCATTGCTTTGTTATTATCAGGGCTTTGGCGCGTTCAAGGAGGCTATCGGGGATGTCAGCCGAGCGGCTTTTTCTCTCTCTCTAGTAAGTACATAGCACCATTTATTTCATTTCTACCTTATGCCCCCCACTATCGCTTTGCATCACCACCCCTTATATAAAAAAACAACAGGCAAACAAGTGTATTTCTACTACGTTGGCGCATGTGGTAATGCTTGACAACGTACTTGAGTATTTGCAACTCCTTGTTCAGTTCTCCACATCACTGGAGCACAAAGTCTTTGATGTAGCTCTTCATCTGGCGCACGCGGTCCTCGAGGTAGTCGAGCTGCTGGCGGAACTCGTACCACTCGATGCGGTGCGACTGGTTCTTGTCGAGCGCCTGCATGAGTTCGTTCGCGAGCCCCGAGATGAGGCCGTTGATCGGCTCGGCGTGCTCCCGCAGCTTCTTCTCGAGCCTGAGGGACTTCATCAGCGGGTTCTCCGTCTCAGTTGGAAAATTCCCACCACCACTACCAGTTTCAGCCTGACTCTGCTGTAGCTCCTCATCGACCAGACTCTGGAGGATGATCGGCTTGAGCCCCATGCACATCTCCTGCAGCGAGAGCATCGCGTCACCGTTGCGATCCGCGTTCGTGAACAGCAGCTGGATCTGGGTCGCGAACGACAGACTTCCTGTCCGCGTGTCGTTCTCAATCGCGAACGTGACCCACTCAAGCGCACTGAGCACGCCGTTCTGGTCGCGGTCGAGCGACTTCATGTAGCTGTCGACAATCTGCGGCGGCGGCTCCTTGCCGCGGATGAGCCAAAGCAGAACCATGAGCTCCTGCATGTTGAGCAGGTGCTCCTTGTCCTCGTCCGCGACGATGAATGCCACGTACGACGCTGAGATCATGCAAAACACCTCCATGGAGACCATCTGAGGTAGCAGCGAGCCGCCGATACCCAGAAGGGGATCTTTGTGAGCCTCAGTCTCACTTGGAGCAGCTTCCGGGGATAGTACTGAGTCGCCTTTACTGTCGCCACCTGAGCTTCGCCGCTTCATGGTGTCCTGCATGGCGCGCACGAGGTAGTTCACTTCGCGCTCTTCCGTGTTGGGGCAATGGAGCTTGATCACTTCTTTGCAGGTGCCCACCGAGCACGCGAGCTGGTGCTGCTGGGCTTGTTGAGAAGAAGAGTTGGAAGTGGAACTAGAGCTGGGATCCGGAGCTCCTTCTGGTCGTCCGTTGCTCTCTACCTGGACCGCAAACTGCACGAACGAGCTGCAGAGCTGCTTGAGCAGCGTGTCGTACTGGAGCTGGTTCTCGTAGATTAGTCGGGTCGCAGCAAAGCGCTTGAGGTACAAAAGCAGATTCGGCTCGTTCAACGCCCAGTCCGAGAACTCCTTGAGCGAGATCTCACCGCTATGGTCCCGGTCGATGGACACGAATGCCGCGTTCGCGAGCTCCTCGAGCTCTTCGGTCCCGGGACGATCGAGCCCCACGACCTTGCAGAGTCCGCGCGTGGTGCAGAGCATGAGCAGCACGAGTTCGTACTGCGAGATCTCCTTCGAGTGGTCAAAGTCAAACCTAGATAGGTGCAGTACAGGAACACCACTAAATCAGATAGGTACTGCGAAGTAGAACCTAGATGATACGAAGCGAGGACTCAATTTCGTAGCCTTACAGGTCAAAGAGCAGCGGGATCTTGGTCTCGATCGGCGCCTTGCAGTACACGATCACGACTGCGAACACCTCCATCACGTCCACCTGGGTTTGGGAAATAAAGCGGTTTACTATCATCAGTACAAGTCGAGCTCTAGTAATATAGAGAGACTCAGGGCTAGCACGTACTTTGCCAAGCTCCCAGCAGTCGAAGAGCTCGAAGTGCTCGCTCGCATCCTGGCAGATGAGCGAGAAGATCTCGTCAAACTCTTCGAGCGTGACCGTCATCTTGTCACCCACGGTCGCCTGGAGCGCGTCAAAGTTCTCCTTCGCGGCGTGGTAGTCCTTTGCGGACGCTATGCGCCAGGTACATAGCCACTGAAGAGTTAGTTGGAGTAGCTTCGAACAGGAGTTCGAGAGAGAATAAACCCTTCAGTTCACCAACCCTTCTTGTAGTCCTAGGCATTGGTAAGATCGCCAAGCAGCAAGCAACACGATTAGACGTTACACCATAGCCAGCACATGGTTAGTTTTTCAGAAAACGAACAGTGTGATACGAGCCACGACTCACCCTCAGCAGTGGATCATCCTCTTCGATGATGATCTGGCTCGGCTGCATGGCCAGCGCGTTCCCCATTCTGACAACTTTCTGAAGCTGTCTCTTCTTGTTCAGCTCACACAGTTTGCCCTTACGCAACAGCTCAAGCTGCTAAGCTATCGGGTTTGGCTCGATGCCTACTTGTCTTGCGGCGTGGGAGGAGTGCGAAACGACGTCCAATGGCGCTTGAACGGTGATTTATCCGAGCCAAAATTGGGCAAAACGGTTGATTTTTGACCTCAAAAGTCAACGAAAGCTCTATGCCAGCCAGCCAGCCTGTGTCGCTTGCTCAATCACAAGATGGACTTTGTTGTGGAGAGCAGCAGGAGCTCAGCCAGACAGAGCAAGCCGCACTCCTCCTCGTCCTTCAGTCCCAGCAGTAGCAGCGATCCCAGGCACGATCAGCACAGTGCCAATCCCAATGTCAACACATGGGCGTCTCAAGCGCCGTCTCCAGTCTCTCCGTTACAAAGCTCAGGGTTCTCGACGTCACTCCCGCCTCTGAGCGGCCCAAGTTCCCCACGAAGAGAAAATCAGAGGACTCTGGACGACAACAGAGACAAAGAAGGGGGATCGAAAGCCTCGTGCCAGTCAGTGAGAGACTCGAGAGACTACCACCACTACCCTCAGTTTGCGGGCCGAGATCGCCGTTACGTTGAGAACGACTACCCTGTGGCACAAGTGGATTCCTGGCCGCTGACGAGCCGAATCACCTACAAACGCCCATTCGCCAGTCCACCTCAGCGTTCTTCTTCATCATCGTCTCCAGAGAAGAAGGAGCACTGCTCATCACCTGATGCTCCGACGAGCAGCTCCACTCAGATCCTGCGGATTAATCACGAGCTCACCAGCACCACACTAGCATTCGCTAGTCCAATCTCTCCGCGACAACGCAAGGCTCTTCAGCGCCACACGCTGCTCGATGAGAGCAAATCCAAGCCGCTGCTTCTGCAGGAATTACAGACTTTCGTGGACTCGGAGCTCGCAGAACTAGCCCAGCAACAGCAACGAGAGCAGCAGAGTGAGGGCGATGATGACAGTGAGAACTCTCAGAGACAACAGAGCGCTGCTGCTAGTACAACGGAGTGCTCCCTCCAGCGGCTCCAGGTGTTCCGCCAGGTGTTCCAGCGCGTGATCAGCTCCTTCAGCGTATACGCGCCCGTGCTTTCGCAGATCCAGAACGAGTACGAGCGCGTGATCACCAAGATGCGCGCGCAGTGTCTGCAAATCCCCAAGCTGCACTCGCAGCTACAGACGCTGCAGACCAAGTGCGTGCACGAGATCAGCGCGCACAGCCTCGAGATGAAGCTGCGCTCGCAGGCGTTGAAGAAGCAGCTCAAGAGTACCCAGGGCCGACTCACAGCACTCGCGGCGCAGAACGCCGTGCTTCAGGAGCAGAACACGAAACTCCAGGCACAGATCGAGAAACTAGACAAGCGCAGCTCAGAGATGGCGCTCTCGAACCACTCGCTGGTCAACGGCATGAAGCGCCACGACGACACTCTGCGCCACATCCACGAGCGCTCGCGGGAAGAGGGCATGGCGCTGGCGCAGATGACGAGCAAGTACCACCACGCGTGTGAGGAGATCGCGGAGCTCAAGAAAACCATCGCGACGCTCGAGGAGAAAGTCGGCGGTGTCCACGTCGCGGTGGACAAGGCGACGATCGCGCTGCTCACCAAGGATCTCCAGGAAATGCACAGCAAGCTGCAAGAGAGCTTGGCCAGTAGCACCGCTGCTGCGGTAGCAGAGCTCTCGCAGAGTCTGGTGCAGCAAACCGCACTCGTGCACGCTTTCGTCAAAGTGCTGGAGGCGCAGGGCGTCACTGTCAATTTCCACGAGCTGCTCGCATTGCTAAAGAAGAGCAGTTCAACTTCTTGGGATGCATCAGAGTCCGCTCTTGTACTCTCCCCTCGAACAGGACTCTCATCGTCTCGTTCTTCATCGTCTGCCTCAGGTAGCAGCGTCCTTGGTGGGCTATCAGCTTCAAAGTCAGTATTAATAACAGCGTCAACAATATCTGGTAGTGAGTACGCTGAAGCGACGAAGGCAGTCGCGACCTGGGTGCTGGAGAAGCTACTGGCGCAGCGCAGGAGTGGCGGCGATAGCAATAGCAGCAACACTGGGGAGAGCTCCATGTCAACCAGTAGCACGTTCCTCACCGAGCCTGACGAGATCCTGAGTCTTGAGAGAGCAGCTCAAGCGCTCTCGGTCAGCAATGACTTCTTTCCTGGGAGGGGCTTTGGCGCGGACGTCCCCGAATATCTCCAGTGCGACGGCCTCGTGCGCAATCTACACTTCCCAAAGAAGAAATTGCAGCAGATCCTCACGCGCGTGTGGCAGCAGAAGGACGACTTGGAGAAGATCAAGCGTAGCCACTTTGCGTCCATCGGGGGCTTTAGCAGCTCTAGCAGTAGCATCAGCAGTGGCTCAGGTGCAACAGTATCGACGACAACTTCAGGAAACCAACAGGGCGGCGTCGTGCCACTGGCCAAGGTGTTCTCCATGATGCTCAACCGCATCTGCGCGTCCAAGTCCGAAGCTATCGAAAGCGCGTACAACATCCTCGCGGCGCTCGAGCGGTTCGCGCCGCACTCGAGCGACTGCCGCCTCTTCCTGCTGATCCTGCAGGGCGAGATCCCAGAGGAAGCGCGGCAGGACCAAGCGAAAGAGCTCTACAACGTCCATGACGCGCTCGCGGCGCTTGAGAAAGAGCGCAACACTAGTGGCGGCGGTCCTCAAGCGGCAATCGTTGCTCCAGGCCGGGTGCCTCTCGCCGACGTGGTCCAGCTACTGCGCCACCTGTTCCCCTGGAAGACTGAGCGCGCGCTGAGCTCATTGTACCGCGCACTGCTGATCGACCAGCGCGGTCATGCCCAAGTCGATTACGCCGCGTTGCTTCTGCAGTACCAACAGGACGACAAGCGCCACCTGCGAGCGACAGCCACAGCACCAGGAGCTTCCAAGACGAGCCACTTTGTCGAGTGTCTGCGCGCGCAGTACATCGACGACCTGCTCGCATACCGGCGCCATTTGCAGAGCAGTATCCAGCAGAAGCTGCTGGCATCCCCTGGGAGTGGTGGTGGAGATAGCGCGACCGTGACCGGGACGTTGGTTGGTGAGGCAAGCGCTGCGACTGGACCTGACGAAGCGATCCCCTCAGGCCCAGGCTCAAGCTCAGGCTCAAGCCCAGCAGCTACAGTACCAAGTGAACCAATCGGCAACACCAGCAGCAGCAGCGCGATGATGATCTCGATCCGCGCGCTGCGGGACTTTCTCCAGGAGTGCGACGCGGCCAAGCCCGTGCAGGAGATCAACCGGCTGCTGGCGGCGGCCGCGGGGCTCTCGCTGGACCAGATCCTGACGCAGGACGCCATGGTGGTGAGCGCGCAGCAGTTCCTATGCAAGCTGCCGACGCTGCTGGCGAAGCCCACGGGCAAGTTCCAGTCCAGCAGCAGTAGTAGCAGCTCTGTATACATACGAGCAGCAGCAGCTACGACGCCAGTGGCGATGGCAGCAAGTGGAAGTTGACCAGCATCATTGCATGCAAAGTGTCCTCACAAGCGCTCTTTTTATTAATTTCACAAAAAAGGAGCTCAATCGTTTTTGGATGAAAATATGGCTCAAAAAGATTGAGATACCATACTAAAATCTATATGAATTATGAGTGTTGAGCTACTGTACTTGAGGAGCAAAATTTGTGAGTTGAGAAGTACTGTTTGAGAAATATTTGTAGCTCCTTGAAGAGATAAAGAGGACGGGAGCACAACTATTCTATCGACAAAGGGATCATTCGAGTGGCATCAATCAGCAGGCAGCAGCACTCAAGTGCACGCGTGACGACGTGCGGCAGTTGAGCAGCCCACTCGAGCACGTCAGCATGCCGTCCAAGCGTCCGAAGAAGCGCGTCAAGATCGCGGTCGACACCATCGATACCACTGACAACACTGACAACACTGACAACACCAGCACCAGTAACAGCAACGGCAGCAGAGGCGACATAGCGCCAGTTGAGAAGAGCCACCACCCGCCTTCCCCTCTGCTTCAGCAGCCTATTCACTACCAGCAGCAGCATTGTCAGCAACAGTATCAGTCGTACGCTCAGTATCAGCAGCCGTACCATCTGTACCAGCCGCAGGGCTACTTCATGGCGCTGCCGACCGATCTGGAGCTGCTCGAGGACTTTTGCGCGTACCTGGAGAACCGCGTGCTCACGAAAAACCTGGCGCTCCTGCGACGCATGTTGACCGAGTTCCTCTCGCGTCAGGAGCTCACTCTCGCGCAGTTCAAGTGCTTTGGCGCCAATCTGATCGCGGTATTGCCGTTCGACGTGCTGGACCAGACCAAGCGCGCCCAAGCGGACCTACTGCTGCAGAAGAAGAAGCACGCACTGACTGACCAGACGTGCGCGTTCGAGTTCCTCTTCGCGCGCGTCGCGACCAAGAACCTCGCAATGCTCCGGCAGATGTTCATCGAGTTCCGCACGCACGAGGATAGCTCGATCCACGAGTTCGTCAAGCTGGGCGCCGCGGCGATCAGCATCGTCCCGTACGACCCGCCACACGTTTTTTCCGTGGAGCGATTCGCCTACACCGCTCCGTACGTGTCACAACCGCCGTATCTGCCAAGCCAGTTTGGCGTATCGCTCCCTGTTAGTCAACAGCTTCAATATCAGTACACGCCTCAGTCCTATCAGCATCAGTATCAACCGCTTCAGCACGCGTACTACTCCCAACAGCAGCAGCACTATGCGCCTCAGCCGTACCGGTATCACCAACACGAGCACCAGCCACAATATGTCGAGCATGGCAGGCAGCAGCAAAGCGACTTCATGGGGGTAATTGGCGTGACGCCAAAGCACGAGCGCGCCAAGAAGATCCCGACCGGCAGTCGCAAGTCTCATCCTACCCAGGACCTCAGTGTGCGCTCGCCAATCAGTTCGAAAGCGGCTGCTCATAGTGCTGATAGCAGCAACAACAACAACAATAGTAGTAGCAGTGGCGATGCTGGTGCGCCTGTGGTTGGCAAGCGTGTGGTGAAGAAGCCCGTGCAGTACCACAAGGAGCAGGAGGAGGAGGAACTGGTCGCGGCGGTCGCCAAGAGCTCCAAGCAGTTCAAGAGAGAGCAGCTGGCGGCTGCAGCAGCGTGTGAGGCAAGGTTCATGCCATCACCACGCGTGAAGTCTCGCAGGGCGCGCGAGGTGGACGCAAAGGCAAACAGCAAGTCAAAAAAGAACCAAAAGGCAAGCAATACCTACAACAACAGCAAGACCTCAATGGTGATGATGGATCTGAACTTCTTTAATTCTGAGGAGGAGCTTGAGGACGACGAGGAGCTGAAGCTGCACGAGTTAGAGCTTCAGAAGCAGTTGAGTAAGACGAATAGCAGTGGAAACAAGCACACGCTCGACAGCATGATCGACGAGACGCTCCGCCAGTTCGAAGAGCACGCCGAGGCCGAGCAGCGCAAGCTCGAGCTCAAGCGCAGGGAGATGGAGAGGCAACGACTTCAGGACGAAAGCAAAGAGGCACCTTTGCGCCAGCAGGCTACTGCAGAGCCTCGAATTGCAAGCAATGGCTCGGCTGGTTGGACGCGCGTGGACGACACCGTGCTCCAGATCAAGACCATTGTGCGCGACAAGCTGTGTAAGTTTGAGGCCCACCAGCCCTGGAAGCAGGTGTTCCGCGACCTGCCGCTCCCGTTCGACGAGCAGAAGGCACCGAGGCTAGCGGACCAGCTGCGCCTCTTCTGGAAAGTGCACGCCCGAGCTGTGTGGGAGCGCAACTTCTGGGTACCGCTAGTGCAGGACGGCGACGCGAAGGCGAACGTGGCGCGCAAGGGCCGTCAGCGTCTCGCGTCGCAGATGTTTGACGCGATCATCTGCGACGCATTCAAGGCGTTCGGCGCCGAGTTCTTTCTGAAGCTGGATGCCGAGAGGCACCCCGGGTGGTGGTACCGCGGCCCGATCCTCGACATCCTGGCGTTCCATCGCGTGGTCGGGGGCAAAAAGTGCTGGGCGTTCGTCGAGAGTCAGCTCTGCGAGCGGTTCCCCGACTGTGGTCTCGAGCTGCCGCTAAAGACCCCCAACTACGGCGTGCTGCGGCGGCACAAGAGCAAGAGTGCGGCGATGTGGTTGAACGTGCCGAAGGCCGCGCTGATCCTAAGCAAGATCGTCGAGCTGAAGGAACGGCGAGCGCGCGCCAAGCTGGCTGGTGATGGTGGTGATGGTGACAGTAATCTTAGTCCCAGTTCCAATGACCCTGACGCCTCAGTGGAGAAAGAAGAAGACAAGGGTGACGGCAGCGAGGCTGTGGAAGTGGTGGCGAGGGACGGAAGCAGTCAGACTGGGGGTAACGTACCTGCTGGTGGCTACGACGCTGGTATCGATGATGTTGCTGGTGATATTGACGGCGATGACGATCATGGCGAGGACATGGTTCTACCGCCCACTACTGATACGGATGCTGCTGACGCTGAAAACGAAGACGACAAGGACGAAGAAGAGGAGTTGTTGATCGAGAAGATCGCGCTGGTGAGCAGCCTTGAAACGGACGACACTGTTCTACTGACGACAGCACAGGGAGCTGTGAAGACGACGGCATCAGAAGGGAAGAGTCCTGTGGACGCTTCAGCAATTGCTGATGAAGGTGCCACCGTAACCGCTCCTGATGATGGTGAGATCGCTGCAGAGGAGAGTGGCGCGAAGGCTGCTGCTGATGGAGAGATTGCTGCCAGTGGTACTGCTGAGATTGGTGAGATTGCGACTTCTGTGAGTGACAACAACGCCGGGGTGGCGGCAGGCGGCGCGCTGGCGCAAGAGCTTGAGCCGGCGCGCTTTACAGAGTTCACCCGCGAGATTATCCCGTTTGGCGGCGGCGAGTAAATTGCGCACAGTTTTGATTTGTTATTTAATGAGCTGGTCTAGACACACGACGGTGTGTTTCCACGCTTTACGACGCCCACGAGATGCAGATAGCGCGTGAAGGCAGACCGAGAAAACCAGGACGGAAATGTAGAAGCGTTGGGGCTTGTTGTTCGAGCATGCGGCATCGAAGCATTTGGATGTTGGTAAGAACGTTGTAAGCATTGCGAATGAAAGCCGAAGGACGTGTTTGTTGGCGAGCTCTTCGCTTTCAGCTGTGGCGTCGTTGTCGTCCATCCAATCCATCCAGCCAATCCGTAGAAAGATATCAAGTGAAAAGGCGCTGGTGATTTGCTGCTGTGGAGATCTATTGGTTTGGCTTTATTCTCATGGAGATCACAGGGTTCTGGAGCAACGACAGCGAAATCCCGGTCGTGTTCCCCGCTCTCTCGCGCGCCAAGCAGCGCTTTCTCGAGCGAAAAGCGACTGCTTCGAGTGGCGTTTCTCCCATTCGCCGCTCTTCACCCAGTGAGCCACCGCAAACGGCCGAGGCTCAAGACGATGCTGCTGCGCAAGTCGTGGGTGTCAGTCCCCAGGTGTCAACTATTACGCGGACAGTACTCTCAAGAAGCGCTCCAGTCAGTAGGAACCAGCGTTCATTCTGCAAGCTCGTACTGGACTTGTGTGATGATCTACACATTATTGGTGACGAAGTCCACGTGATCGACGCGAGTGTGCGCCAGCACTACCAGCGGATCTGCACCGACCTCGACACCCTCACGACCAGGTTTATCAACGGAAACTCTGCTAAGCCAGAAGAAGATTGTCTCGTAGAGACTGTAACTCCTTGTGGATTTCCAGCCGCGTGTGAAGAGGTAACGAAAGAGCCGAGTCAAAGTCTCGACCGGTCCGTCAAATCCACGCAGGCACGACAGGCTCAGAAAGATCAACACAGACAGCACCAACAGAAGCACCAGAGACACAGTCGCGTCTCGCTGCTCGCCCTTCAGGCGGTCTACGCGCACGTGATCCAGCACCGCTACCGCCGCTTTCTCTACTGCCGACTCTACCCCAGGGGCAAAGCGCAGTTCGCAGTCGCCAAACAGCTCTGCAGACGCGCTTCTCTGAATCGCGTCTGGCACCGGTGGAGAGACAACTTTTCCAGCCAGCGAAGACGGATGAAAGAGAAATTTGCGAAGATTGAGAGCCGTTTGAGCGCCCGCGCGAACGAAATTTGCACGCTCCAAGCCGCGAAAGTGCGAGAAAGCGACGGGAAATACGCCATGGCGAAGCGATTTTATGAGACGAAAGTGCTCTGTTTTGCATTTCGAAGGTGGTTAGCCTGCCAGTAGACTTATCGTAGACAACCTCAGCATCGTTCGCGTGCGTTTGGTTTGCTCACTTCATATATATTTTACACACACGCTTGGGTTCTTAGTATACTGCTGTTCTCCTTCGGACTGACTGTTCGCTGCTTGCTGCTTCTTCCATGCCAATACGAATTAGGATGCCGACTAGCTGACTGACTGGCTGACTGGCTGACAAGATGCCTCACGATTGGCTGTCGCCTATCGCACTCACTACCACGTTCAGGCAGCAGCGGAGCCGGACTTTTGCGACGAGTACATGAAGTAGGAGGCCCGCGAGGAGCCCGAGGCCGGCGGGTCCGAATCGTTCATGGCGAGTTGCTTGAGCAGCTCCAGGTGGAGCTCTTCGTCGTTCTCGCCGTCGCCGTTGTCTGAGTCGTAGCAAGTGTAGCAGAACTGCTGCGCGGAGGCGCCGCTCTCGAGCGGGAGATCCTCCGTGTCGCGCGCGCAGATGGCGGCAATCATCGCCGGCGTCGGTGAGCTGGCGGCCTTGGAGCTGACGCTGCTGTTATTGGGGCTCGTGCCGTGCCACCAGTGGCTCAGGAACCGCCGCGTGCCCTTGTTCGTGGCGTGCACCCAATCCCGCAGCGTGGGCGGCGGTGGAGAGCTGGGGCTACTACTGCTGCTCCTGCTGTTCATGACGCCGATAGGGGAGACCGAGGCCATGACGGTCGATCCTTGCTGCCTTGCGTGTGAGCGAGCGTGTGACTTGGACTGAGGTGTCTTGCTCTCTCTCTCTTTGTGTGTGCGAGTGACGCAGCTGGTTCGTGAATGCGGGAGACCGGCGTTTAAAAGGCGCAAGGGACGTACTTGGCTTCTGGCTTAGGCAGTTCTTTCTGAAGAAGAACATAGTGAGAGACGTTGAAGAAGAACGAGCAAGTCTTTCGGTAGAGAGGACGAATGAATGATCTCTCGCCCATCTCCCTCCGTCCCCAGTCACTTTTTGCGTGGCACAATATCAGATACCACAGAGGCGTCGGGTGGTTGGCATTGTCGTACATCCTCTCAAGCCGCACGAGCTGAGACCGAAACGAACCAGTACGAGCGGACCTCTTCAGTGATGATTTTACACTTTGCCTGCACTTTTGTATGTTCAGCTGTAGCCATGTTCCACAGACCTTGGGTCGTTCCTGACCGCACGTTTGCAGTTGATCCGTCGTGACCTTTCAAGATACCAACCCAGCTCATTCCTACTTACCTAAACGCGATCTTCCACGCATTACGTGGCGCGTCGTGCTCTTGATCACCCTCCTCCTCTTCTCAACGCCCAACGTCTAACACGTCGCTTCGCCATTCACGCCCCCGAGAGACAAAGAGAGATAAAGAGAGAGAGACCATGTCTTCAAATGAAGAGGATGGACGCGAGGACGACGACCGCAGCGCCGCATCGTCCTACAACTCGGGCGACTACAGGAATGTGGTGCGCAGCGGCTTCACGCGCATGTACGTGCTCTCGCACTCGTCACTCTCGCCGCTGGACAAATCGAACGACTACTACAGCGAATACCATCCGCTGGACGACGAGAAGGACTCGGAAGCAAAGGGGCACTGCGATGATGACTCGGATGGCGATAGGAGGATCTCTCCCACACAACAGTCACCACGCTGCCAACTGCTCTATGCGAGTGGCCGCCACTACTTCCACGGCACGATTGAACTACCAGAAGGAATCGTCGGCTCCGAGAGCCGAGGAGGGTCTCTGACGCCTCATGAAGAAGACAATGAAGATGACGATGATAATGACATCCTGGTTGTGAAGAAAGTCAGCAACAACCCACACGGACTGGCGATCGCTGACCTGCCGATCCTGCTACCGCACTTCCAGGAACAACAAGACGTACTTGCTGCGGTGGACAAAGTGACGGACTTCCGGAGCGAAGTGCGTGATGTGCTCTATCATATGGAGGAGGTCGGCGCGTTCATGGTCGAAGAGCTTTCGAAAGACAAGACGATCAACCGCATCGAGCAGGCGTCTAAGGAGCTCCACTGGATCGTCTCGCCCAAGAACCCGACGTTCTTCGAGCTCCAGACGTTTCCCGGTGCGAACGACGGCCTGGACGAAGCCGGGATCGTGCTCATTGTGATGAAGATCGTCGTGCGCGAGGTGCTCCTGGACGTGATCTACTTCCAGAATTCGTACTTTGTGACGCTGCGAGAGAACAACGACGAGCTCGCGCTTGAGGACACGTTCATCCCGAATGGTAAATGTGGGCTATTGTTGCGATGAGGATTGATCTGCTGTAGGCGCTTGGGTATTCTAATGCTGTGTGCCAATGTTACGTGATGCAGTCGCGTGTGTGGGTCCGTGCTTTGTCGTGCGAAGCTACAAGTACGCGGCACTCTGTACAACTGTAGCCCTGATTATGCCTTCACCCAACTAATCGCTGAGACTGTGCTCTGGTTATGCGAACTTTCGCTCATCTAGCGACGATGACATCAAGAAGCTGGTGCTGTGGTGCGCTCTCCCTGTGAGCGACATGGACGACGACCTGGTGATCGAGGGTAATGCCGCTCCCGTGACGCTGCAGCTGCAACCACAGCTGGCGTCTGTCGTGAGCAAACAAGCCAAGAATGCAGCGAAAGTGAAGCCCATGGCGTCTTCTTCTCGTGACACTCGAGCGGTCCTGGACGCCGATGACACGCAACTCTACTGTCTGCTGCCTTTGAGCGCTGCTCCTGTGAAGCGGAGGTCGACGATCACGAAGAAGACGAAACAGCGAAAACGGACGCTCAGTGGAGTTGGCGATGAAGAGAATGAGGATCATGAAGAAGACGATGAAGAAGACGAGCGACGAGAGCTCGTGGTGTTCCAGTTCAATGAGTACATCTACCATGGGGACATCTGGGTCTGTCCTTCGCTGTTGAACGATCTGGCAAAGTTATCCACCTACGTGTTCCCGCACCTGCGCGTGCAGAGCCACTCGCTCGCGTTCTTTGGCAAGACCGAGGACTTGCCTTCAGCCTCATATGATGTCGAGGACGGCAGCGGATCAGTGGACAAGATGCGGCAGTTTGCTGGCATTCAGCATCGCTTTGATGAGATCGCGTCCACTTTGCTCACTCTTATGATGGACTCACAGACGTGGATCCAGGATTTTCTCACTGAGGTCGATACGATTGTGTCAACTGAGGACAGTACGACATCGACGTCACCAATTTCGTCGGAATGGCTCGCGAGTCACTTGAAAGCATGGCTCGAGGTGGACGACGGCATGGAGGCGTTCTTTGAGCTTGAACTGGGTAATAATGATCCGCTTGCTCAGTCTGTGTTTGGAGACTTTGACGAGTCGCAAGTGGACCTCATGGTTTGGAAGGGCATCGTGAATGCGGCGATCATGGTCGTGGTCTATCGCAAAGGCAGTTTCTACATGATTCTCCGCGACCAGTCGTCGGAGGGTGACGCGACCAAGATCCAGGACGCGACGGAGCTCTTCGGCACGATTCCGCCACTGGGCAGCAAAGGCCGGGGCTACTTGGTTCGCAAGTTCCCCGCTGAGATTCAGTGCAAGTCGCAGCAGTGGCTCACAGATGGCAAGCTCCTGCTCTGGCAGACAAGCGCGAGTCTTGCGCACGAAGAGCTCCGAGAGGCACAAGCCAAGGAGAAGCGCAGAAACAGCAGCAACAGGCAAAGTCAGCAGACGCTCTGCGCTGACTGGTTTGAAGAGGATGGGTTGACAGCAGCGTCAGAGGCGGACGCAAAGGCCTCCGAGTCGAAAAGCGTCACCTCTCGGGAAGCTGAACGCACAGATGAGAAATCTCTCGACCGTTTGGATGCGAAGGAGCATCGGAAGCCAGCGAAAGTACCGCTATCACCTCCCTCAGCAATCGCAGGTGACAAAGTGAGTCGGCGTCACCATATCCCCCCGTTATCATCTGCTCACTCCCCCAAGAAGACCCCGGCCACGACGACAGCTCCCTGGGATCGGAAGACTGGGCGACCGCTCTAAGAGCAGTTGGTAGAGTGAAGAGTCTGACATGTTGACTGGCCAGCCATCTTGTGTTCACCTGTCACGCATTGCTTATAAATGCGACCAGGAATCGAATTGTTTTGGCAATTCCAAACCAACTTCAACACGACGCCATCACGAAATGGGTACACTTTGATTGAAGGTTGCAAATTGGTTCGGTAAATACCGGTATGCACTGCTCATGATTGGCTAAAGGAAAATGGATTTTTGCGTAAAAGTATACTGGCATATACCGGTATTTGACCGGTTTTGTGCCGGTTTTACTCCAAATGCAGCCATTTTTCCTCGCGCTCTCTCCCACTGGAGAGCCAAGCTGAAGCAATGGACAGTCACCAACACCACCAAGAGGATACACGACCAGCGATTCCAAGAGCTCAAGAACCACATGTGATACGGCAACGGCAACAGCGACACCATACACGCCACTCCACGCCACTCCACGCCAGCAGCGGTCGGTCAGTGGAACCACCTGGACATGCGTGAGCCGTGTCTCGAACCTTGGGCTCGCGCGGACGGCGTGGACGCGGCAGACGAGTACCCAGCAGTAGACGATGGAGGATAGTAGGTCGACGACGCCGATGAAGCGCAGCTCCTGGTGCTCTTTGGACTTGGGTATAGTGCGCGCGAACGCGTCGATGAGGACGCTGCTGAGCCGGGGGACGTGGTCGTGACCGTGTGCGCGTCGTAGACTGCAAGCGCGTGATGAGATGCGCTTTCACGCACGGCGAGCTCAATCGAGCTGGTCTGCGTGGCCTTGAACACGCAGCAGGAGCAGAAGAGCACGCTCTTCTGGATCGTGTGTGCAGACGGCGACTCTGGAGAGAGGAAGTGGAGCTTCTTTGGCACGCGGCAGCGGGAGCACAAGTGGCGTCGGCACACCTGGCACTGTCTCTTCGAGTGCAGACTCGCGCGCAGCCCCTTCCAGCAGATCTCGCAGGAGTCGACATTCCGCGTCGCTCGCCGCTGGTTCTCGGATGCAGCTGCAGTCGCGAGCTCCCACGCGAGCTTCTTCATGTGCGCGCAGTGAATTGTCTTGCAAATCGACAACACGGACTCGGCAGCAGACGCCATCGCGGTGCTCAGTGGGACATCGCCCAGTGGGTTCAGGAAGCCTTTCATGAACACCTCCACTGTACTGCCGTGCTTCTGGCGGAACAGACAGCACATGGAGATCTTGGCGCGCACGACGTTCATCTCGTGGAGCTCCCGGACGCCTGGGACGGCGATTGAGTGGATCAGGTGGTAGCCGACGCGCTCTCCGTTCTGGTCGTGCGTGATCCCCGTCGCCTCGATGAACACAAAGTCTCGGTACCGCACGAGCGATCGAATGATGCCGTTATGGCGCTTCGCGCACCACTTGACTGAGAGCGACCGCAGCGGCTCGGATCCGGAGGGACGGGTCAGCGAAGCGAGCACCTGCGAGTCGACGACATCGTCTCCGACGTACGAAGCGCGGATCTGCGCCGTCTCCTGCGTGTGACTGAGCAGTCCGTATATGATGTCGTCCACTTCGCCCTGGACGCTGCCGATCCCCATCATCATGGGGAGTACTGGCTGTCGCCGCTTCTGGTGAGTGCTGACGAGCTCGAGGTCGCTCAGCCCCGCCAACTGATTGTTATCGGCATTCGGATGAGCTTGCTGCTGCTGGCGTTCCAGCTGAGCCTGGTGGAAGCTCGGGCGTTCCTTGTACACGCAGACGTTGTCTCGGTGCTTGATCAATCTCCATCGCAACGAGTCGACGCTGTACTGGTCCTGATTCTCCAACGGATCGTCTGAAACTGCGTTGCGCGGATGCTGAGCATGGAACGTAGCCCTTGATGCAGAGCTTCTCGCCGCTGATGCCGCCATGGTCATTGTTACCATCGCTTGGAACTGCCGCTGCGCGTGGTATTGCTGCAGCGTGTCGTCGACGAGCGCGTTGGCGACGCCGTGAAGCACGTTCTGGTCCTGTTTGGCGAACTGCAGGCGTGGGAACACGTCGACGGGGAGAGGGAACTTCATCGTCTCTTGTTGAGAAGGTGCTGTCTGGTTGGCTGTCTGGTGATTGTTTGGCTTGACTCGACACGGCGGACGCGAATTCGATTCTGATGGTGTAGACGGACGAGAGAGAGGCGGTCGAGTCGCCCAAGGACAAGGCAGCCATGTGGAGAGCACTCACAGCACCAGTCAGCGAACGAAGCACAGTAAGTCCTGCCAAGCAGCCAGCGCCACTGTAGACACGCCGAAATGGCTCGTTTCCTCTGTCACATGCGCTGCCTAGAGAGCAGGTTCCGAGGCTTCAGCTCTGCATATAACAGGCAGCCATTCGTCTACAACTTGGAGCAAACGAGACGGTTCGGAGCATATCGCCGGCTACGAAAGAGCGGATGGCAGCAGGCGATCAGGGTCAGGCGCGCGCAGAGTACGGTTACAGCCACAGGTACAGTAGCAAGTGGACATTACATACCTCATAGAGAGAGAGCGGGTGTCTGGATATTGCTCGGGCGATGGGGCGACAAGGTTGAGAGGCGCCGGTTTCCGATCACACAGTAGGTTGTCGACGCGCTGAAGATACTGACTGACCGAATACCGAGTCGGACCACATGTGCACATAACGTCATCAACCACTCGACTTCCAGTTTCGCTGCCTTTACATTGCAACACCGATCAACACGGAGCATATCACTGAATCTTATGAACCCACTACAAATGTACGGTTCACTCACTGTGTTCTCACATGGGTACAATACTGTTCCTGCATTCAAAAGCTTACCCCAACTGAGCCAAGTACCCGCCTTCCTTGGTCAGTTGGTGGAACACGCCCCTCGAGTTCTTGACCAATTTCCGCGGCGTGTCGAACTCTACCACCTCGCCGTCGCGCAGCACCATGATGCGGTCCGAGGCCAGCACCGTCGCCAGCTGATGCGCGATCGTGAGCATCGTCGTATGCTGGAAGTCGCGCACGAGCATCTCCTGGAGTTTACTCTCCGTCACGTGGTCGATTGACGCCGTCACCTCGTCCAGCACCACGACGCGCGTCTGCGCCAATAGCGCGCGCTCAAATTCTCACTGTTCTCGCTCAGCTCGTGCAGCGACCGGTGCTCCAGCGCGCTGATCTTCTCCTGCATCTCCACATTCGCAAGCGCCGCTCAGATCTCCGCGTCACTGTACTCGTCGAGCGGGTCCATGTGCGCTCACAGCGCGCCTTTAAACAGCACGGGCATCTGTGGGATGATCGCCAGGTGCGACCGCAGCGGCATGCGCGAGGTGTCCTCACCGTCGACCAGGATGCGACCTGCGTCCAGCTCGTTGGTACGGAACAGCACCATGCTCAAACCCGGCTTGCCAGCGCCCGTGCGGCCCACGATGCCAATCTTTTCGCTGCTCTTGATGTTGAACAAGAGCCCCTTGTGCACGGCCGGCGCGCCGTCCTTGTAGCTGAACACGGCATTGTCGAACTGGATCGATCTGGTGAAGGGTCACTGTGCTGGCGGTTTGATCGCCAGTACCTCCTCGGATTCCTCGGCCGGGATGTCGGGATACTTGGAGGTGCGCTCTGGACTGATCATCGAGATCTCAAGTCAGGACCACGATTTGACCAGCGTGGTCAGCCCGTCGTCCACGTTAAGTGCGTACGTGAACACGAGTCCAATCAGTCCAGGCAAGAGAAGCTGGCGGAGACACACGAGCCCCGAGACGATCACGATGATCACCTCGGCCCCAAGTAGCTGCATGCGGACGCCGAACCACTGGCTGATCGCTGTCTTCGCATACCACCCGACGTTGCCCAAGTCCATGACGCGAACATGCGGTCGATGTAGTGGGAATCAAACGCTCAGATGGCCACGACGCCAGCTTTGGACTGCGTCATATGACTGAGCACGGGCGAGTCCGTGACTTTCCAGATGCACGAGACCTCGCGCGATGGGGCCAAGTAGTAGCGCGCAATCTGCACGTATAGGTAGACTAGATGGATGATTATCATACCCAGGAAGTTCACCATGTACACTACTGTCACCAATTGGAATACGGTGAGGAATAGCGTCGCCAAGAATCAGAGGTAGACGAGCTAGATCAAAAAAATTCACTTACGCCATGTTGTCGCTGTAGCGGTTCACGATGCGGCCGATTGGGTTCGTGTCGAAGAACCTGAATGGTGCGTGCAAGAGCGAGTTCGTCATCGACTCAAAGAGATAAAGCGACACCCTAAGCCCCATCGTCACTACCACGAGCGTCCGCGCGAGAACCATCAACGCGGCGCTTCCGCCCAGCAGAGTGTACACTTTCATGTTGAAAGTGTACACTTTCATGTTGAACTCGGTCTTCTCGTTGTCGTCCTCTCTGAGGTTCTGGCTCGTCCAATGACTCAGCCACAGGTCGCTGCCGATGATGAATCCTTGCCAGAAGGTTAGCACCAGCACCAGGACCACGTACACTTTCACATCGCTGAGCAAGTTGAAGCACTGGAGAAAGCCGCCCTTCCCCACGCGACTTTCTCCAGCTCTTTGAAAAGCTACATGTAATGGACTGGTTGGTGGTCGCAGTTACCCTGGGGATGGTGTTTGGTGGTTGTTTACCAAAGTCCAGGTAATCCAACTCGTGCAAATACGACACGCTTTGTCAAACAGCAGAATCGAAGTCGAGAGGAATTTTGCCCTTCGTCTACAATAGATGGACGTGATCCCCACTGGTTTACGTGTAGCTCCTTGGTTGATACCTGAGATCACCATCAAAGGATGCAGCAGGAGTCAAACGTACGGCAGACAAGCTGTATCCATTTTATCACCAGCACAAATGATGCAGTGTCCTGCTGTAGTGTTGATGCAGGGTATGCACAATGACTGAGCAGCTCATTCCGGGATCATTCGCTGCGGTCTCAAGTGACCAGCACCCACTGCCAATCGTGTGGAGTTGTGGTGAATGATCTAAGGCACACATTAGCCCCACTAAAGTTCCCCGTTGCAGTTTTTACGCACTACCTTGCGTAAAAACTGAAATGGAGAATAACCAGTCCATCCATTAGCACCTGATCACCATCTCTGGCACTTGAGTTTTGCTGAGCGAACGTCAAAAATGTCCACTTGAGCTCAGAGGTCTGTATGCTAAAACATGGCGAAGCATGGCAAAAATCAGCGAGCTCGAGCTGGAGTACGGTTCTCAAAATTGTCAGCAAACCAAGTGCAAGTCAGGAAGCACCAACACGGCTAAAAAAACGTGTTTGTGGTTCCTGTATAACTTTGGCTCATGATCATGAGTCATTCAGAATCTTTTCACGACAATTTTGTAGGAAGGTTACGACATGGACTGTCTATAGTGTGGGTAGATTTGGTTAGCGATTACTCATTGAGCTCTGAAACCATTTCATAAGAATACATCCTGATACACTCTCACCTCTCTGCTGGAGATAGAGACTGGAGCAGCAAAAAGCAAACGCTACGCTCGATACCGAAATTGAGTAATCTGAGCAATTGTCAACATGTCAAGATACTTTCGCGCAACAGTCCACAAACGTTCACTACGGTAGCATGACGCTGGCATCGTTATCTTGTCCATACGGATACAGGCGATGTTGGTCCGACGGTTGATAGCGGTGGTGGTGATTTAAATACTGGTCATGGGAGGTTGCGGGTGGTAACGTTGTCGTGACGGTTGTTCTTTTGCTGTCTCTACTTCAGTCCCCTCCCCCCATTCTCCACTCTCAATGAATCGCAATATACTTGTCAGTCAATCGCACAGTGCCTCTGTGTAGTCGACGCTCTTCCCTTCCGACGCGAGCGCGTTGAGCACCGCAAACTTGTAGGAGCTCGCATTCGTCGCCGTGATGATGCAGCGCGTGCAGAACATCATATTGGAGCTCACAATCTGCTTCTCCACGTGCGTGGGCAGGTGCACCATCTTCGAGACCCGGCAGCGCGAGCACACCTGCGCGTCGCAGATCCGACACTGATTGCCCTTGGAACTTGTGATTGGGAGCCCGCCGCCGAGTCTCTGCGAGCACAACATGCATGTATCATCGTAGAAAGTCGAAGATGCACGAACGTTGGAGTCAGAGTTTGACGTCGAGACGCTGGTCGACGGAAATATCCGGCTACCTCCCGTACCGCCATTTTGTTGTTGTCGTGGTCCCGTCGTGAGCAGCCGCGTGAGCTTCTTCATCTCACCGCAGAACACGTGCTGCCAGACCGCGACGGAGAAGTCGGCTGCTGCGAAGGACGTGAGGGCAGCTGGCGCGTCGCCCATGGTGTTGAACAGTCC
>JALBZD010000521.1:0-23530 GCA_038050675.1 Globisporangium cylindrosporum | reverse complement strand
GACTGGTGACACAACCGACGCGACAGCCAGATTCATGTGAGTGGCGCGAGCCAATTACATCACAGGGAATCTTCCCGCCAGACTTCAAGTTCAAAGTATATGGGTTGAACCTCAGAGTACCCATGGTTATATATATCATGACTGTAGGTTTCATTTGTAGAAGCTAGGTTTTACTCGTAAAACCTCTAGGAACCCTTCGGGTGCATTAGGAGCAGCAGCAGGAACCAGGACTGCATTTCTAATCAGTTGCAAATTTACCTTTCACCGCTCAAACCCCTCCTCTTCTATCCAAGCCGCTTTCTCGTCTCGAAGCCCCACGGCTTGAGACTCAAGAATCCAAGGTCAAGCACCGGCTCACACCTCTGTGCGAGTTCCGTTTGCTCTACGCTTCCTCAAGGGTCAGATCCACTCAGCTCTTTGCTCTTGCGATAGCCGAGTTGGACTGAGCCCTGTGACACATCGAGTCACAAGGTGTAGCACGAGTTCAACAACGTGACGGTTCGCTATCTGCCGCCGAGCATGGCTTCCAGGATCCAGCCGCTCGATGCAGGTAATGAATGCTCTCGGTCAAGACAAATTGCTTGTGGAAATTGATTGATGACATTGCAATTGTGTGGTGTTTTCAGGGATTATCCGGTCATTCAAATCTCGCTACAGAAAGCTTCACATGCGCTGGCGAATGAACCTCATTGAAGCTCGTATGGAACAAAAGCTGAACATACTTGAAATCATTGAGTTTGCAGCAGAAAGCTGGAACAGTATCGGTGGGGATATCATTCCAAGCTGCTGGCTGAAGATTGAGCTGATTGACGAGCCAGCTGCCGCAGATTTTCAAGCCGAAAACGAGTACCGCAAACACAGCATGGCGTTTCAGAAAGACTGCGTCGAACTGGCAACGATTCTCTTCAAACTGAAGGTTGACGTGAACCTGGAAGCGTACGTGGATGCTGAAGATGCTGAAGAAATTCACGAGCCAGAGTCAACACAAGAAATTGTCCAGTACAGTGTAGACATTGAGGGTGACGAGGATGAAGCGCCAATGGTGAGTACCCAGGAAGCGCTGAAGTGTTGCTTACTTCTTCGTGTCTATTTTGTTCACTGCGACGACGACGATCTGTCTGAGCACTTGTCGCATCTGGCCTACATGGTAAATGCTGATCTCAAGAACAGTCGTTCTAAAGCAAGACAAGTAAATATTACAAGTGTCTTTCGCTAAGCACAAACAGATCTATTGCTGCTGCATCAATACAGTTCTATGTCGCGAGTTCTACCATTGCTCCCATTACGAAAGCTTTGAGCACACATGATAACGCGGCGATCCGAGCCTACAGCAAGGGCAGAGTGTACAATTGAGACAAATGGCGACCGAGGATCTCTCGTCGACCAGGAAGCTGTGGGCCGAGCACGGGTGCATTCCAGCACACATGACCGCCTGTACTTTGAGCAGCAATATGAGAATTGGAGAGCCGTCACCAAAGTTTTTCACAGTATGTTTAGGTGTGTGAACCTGCTTCTGGGACCACCGACAAGAGCTCCACGATGATATTGGGAGGTAGAACACAGCAGTTAACACGGCAAGCTGGAGGATGGCCGCCACAGTCAGCCCCTAAGCGTCCGTTCATATTAATACAGATATAATAGAGAGTTTGTATTCAGTCTCGACTCCGACTTCCTGTACACAACAACAGCATGATCCACGCACCTGTAACGACAACTTGTCACCCATGGGGCCGCCGCAGATCGCAAAGAATCAGAGCGCGCGACTACTTTGCCTCGGCGAATGCTTTCCGCCCGAACAGTGGTTGCAGAGAGCTGAGAATGATTGTAAATGATAATCAATCCATACTGTATATAACCTCGTTTATGAGGTTATATTTTCTTTATAAGAGTCATTTTATAAGACACACAATTGGTTTGAGGACCAAACGTGTCGCTTATAAAGAGAGGTGACTGTAGCAGACACGCTTAACCTTTTGGTAATTCACTTTTCATCTTTCCTTCTACTGCTCAAATCCACAAGTGAAGAATAGAAGTCCGTCGTCTCTTGGCCCCAAACGTAGAAAATATATTGACGAGTAAACAGTGTCACTGTTGATTGCACGGCTTGAATATTTGCGATGTTAATCGGTTCACGGTACAACATTGTCTCCGTGAGGTATTGTACAAGTATTACTAGCATGTTGTCCAATGATGCAGATGACCAGAAAACCATTTGTTGAACTCAGATTCAGATCTCAATGGCAATCTGTCACGAGCTCGACCGACGAGTACACTGTGCTTGCTCATGCAAGTGCGTTGAAAAGCTCGCATTTGTTTGGAAGACAGTGTTCGTATCCTGATTTTAGCTCGGCTATCCCCGATTTCAGGCAGGTTCTCCTTTACTTTAGTTGGCCCCGCTTGGTTGTAGTAGTTCTTGATTTGGCATCCTCTGAACTGGTCACACGGCCATTACCCACAGTGCTCATTGGAACAACACGGGCTTTCAGTTTCCCGCATGTTCAAATTCGAACACGCGGACTTCGCCAATTGCCCAGACACTCTTCTATAATTGCAAGTGCATGGGAGTGAAGGACCTTATCTTTGTACATGAAAGTTGAGATAGTCTTACGCAAAGATAGGGGTGGTGGCATCATAGAGGAAGTAGCCTCTATATCCTCAAGTAGCCAATAAGACTACTTTAGTAGGTACGAATTCGGTGTCACCGTCAAGAATCGATACGAGGTGACATCGACATTTTGATTCACATGCTTACATGTATACCACAGTCAGGATAACATCCGTGCCTTCAGAAAAGGTAGCAATTGAAGTATTGTTTCCCAATTTGATTATTTGAACCGAAATTACCTCCAAAAGAACTTGTCTAAGTTGCCTCCGCCAGAACTCTCTTGGAAGCAATTGAGTGGGGATGGACTCGCACAATATGACAGCAGCATTTTCGAAACTATTCTCCAACGTGCGCGTTTCTCTGTCAATCTGTAACTGGCTGATTTGGAGCTTCGAGGCCTTCACTCAAGATCTCAGACTGGAGGTTTTGTTTATTTCATGTCAATCTCAGCGACGCGAGAATTGTTGCTGCAACTAAATCAGACTACGTCTGCTCCGCGATTTGCTAGACACAGTGTCTAGGTGAAGCATCTGATTTTTCTTAATTGGTTTTACCAAGTCAACCGGTTGCTGATGAAGTCTCAGTACGGACTCCCGAAATCTGTGACTAGCAATGTACCAGCTATCTGAGATATGCTAAAGCCCCATTCTCAGCATAATGCAGAAAATACGTCAACCGAGGCATGCGGTATTTAGCATTCAATGTCGAATTAACTGCGTTCTTGGTTTAGCAGCGCGCCGAGGTCACACACAAAAATTGACTTTGGCTTCACTTTGCGTACGTGCGGACCTCAAATGATGCGCAGGTGATATGAATCCATGCACATAATCTTGGAAGTTTAATGCGGGCGGCAATGGCGGCAACCCCGAATCAACACAAACCAAATTTATCAATGCCCAGGACGTCTCATACGCTTCACTTTGCGAAGAATGCCTGCCGCCACTGTTAGTGTTTCATTACTGAGTTCACTTTTCCATTTGAGTTCAGAAGCTCAAGACGCCCCCAACATCTTCTCCGCCAGCTTACAAGACCGATGGCGGCGACTACACAGAGCTCTGCCATTCTTGAGCGCCTCAACTTCTTCGGAAACGCACCGAACGACTTTGCAATCGTGCCCAGCATTGTCCGCTACCAAGGTATGAACGACATCGTCAATGGGATCACACTGACGAAGAAGACGTCGACATACATCAGAGGCCCATGGAATGGGTTGCTTGTGATGCTCGTAGACATTCTCCAGCGCCAAACGATGGAGCAGTATGTGTCGGTGACGTGGTCGAAGACGTTCGTGGACGTGGCGACAGAGATGCGCCAGTTTGCACAAGAGGTTGAGAGGACGCATTGGCTCGCGCTGCGATTGAACTTCCTGGCACTGGAGAAGAAATCGCGTCGAATCGAGCACCAGTTACGAGTTCTACGAATTGCACTGGCGTTCCACGCCGCGACGTGAAAGTTTGCCTACCGTACCTGTCGGCTTCATATCCTCTCACCAAATGCCTGTCTGTACTTCGCTGACAATTAGCACTTGCGAATCCAACTCAACAACTCTCAAAAAAATATTTACTTCGTAGTGTAGTACATTGATTTTTCAGTTTATATACACGTTTATTTCTATAATTACACACGTGATACCGTCAGTCAGTCAGTCGATGGCCAATTTGAATGCATTACACTGCGTGATGCGCACCTCATTAGCACATCTGTGGATGCTTCACAACCAACCAAAGTTGACAAATAGGTCTTATTGGTTTCATTTACTTTCGTATCCGGTCAGGTCATCGGCAGCAGTTCATTTCGCCCTGATCAAGCATGGGAACCTGGAGAGCGACTCGCCAGCCTGCTTTGAGCTCAACAGCGTCCACTTTGCAACAGCAGCTATTCCAGCAGGAAAACAGCTTCGTTACAGGTCACTGTACGCAGCAGCCCCCTCCCCTTCGCTCCTGGAAGTCCATGGAGCCGTAGAGCCCATCGACTTGCTCTTCGAACCCGCGCACCTCCTTGTTCTCCTTCCCACCGCTCATGATTCGCACGAGCACATGTTTCTCTTCGCAGCGCACCATGAATTCCTGGAACCGAGCCACCAGGTCGCGATAGCGCATCAACCACTCGGATGGGAGGAACCTGCTTTGCTTCTCCATCCTCTTCGCCAGATCGTACAGGCTTGCCATGCGCTTGCTTAGGTACTGGAGCTTCTCGTGCTTGCGCTTGAGGAGCCGCTTGCAGAGCTGCTTGATCAGTGCGAGCACGACGCTGATCGTCACGCCCAGTCCGGGGATGAGGATATCTGAGATACTTGTCACCACGGGGATGAGTGCCGTGCACGAGGTTCCATTCGACTTCTTGGCAGCTTCTGTGATCGCTGGGTGTTGTAGCTTGCTGCTCTCCACCTTCGGCATCGCTCGAGTCCTCCCAATCGATAACTTTTGTGCTGATCCACGCTCGATTCTTCTCTCGACTCTTCTTCTCTGTACGATGATAGCCGACAGGAGAATACGGGGCTCCTGGTAGCTAAATGGCGTGTGTCTTACAGCCGTTTGGCTTGCGCGCGTGTCCATTTCAACTCAACCCACTCATGTGGATGTACATGAGGGGTCGCAGACGGACACATCCACAGATCGCCATTCCATCCAATTGCAGCAACGGTTTTGAGCTAAAAACAGCATCCCGAAATTTCTTTTGAGCCGTTCTCTCCTCGTCGCATAAGCTTCTAGTAGGTGAACCTTTTCATATCAATTGGCTTGGTGGAGCTCAGCTGACCTGCGGAGGTTTTGCTCTTGAGTTTCGTGCGATTTTGGATTCTAAGTTCATTTCGACAATTTCGACAGATCGGCCACTTCGATTTCCATCCACACCGAATGAGGGGCGAAGACTCGAAGACTCCGGCGTTGGCGACTAGGTGTGTGTGCGCGCCTGAGCAGCGTCAGAAGTCAATTCCTTATTAGCTCGCTTTTGAGATCATTTGTTTGCTCATGTTGGCCAGACAGCACTCACAGCTGCCCAAAGCTACATAGCACAAGAGCGCGTCTGAAGGATTTCTCTCCTATAGCTGTTACGTGGTACACACACATCACGCTTGCGGTTCAGAAACGCGTTTTCACAGTTGGTCGGCGATCTGGAGAACAAAATCAATCGCCAGGTCGATTCCTGAAGCCACCGCGCCCGAGATCCTCGCCCCTAGGTTCGTGGAAACGAACAGTGTTGCTCATCGCGTTTCTAAACTCGGCTCCTCTCGGATTCTGATTTGGAGCCTCGTTTTCAGTCGATACGACCATCATCGCGACGGCACATGTGTCCTCGTCAGTCGACTAAAGCTCTTGGATACGCTCAATCACTGGAGCAGACTTGAGCAGCACCATCTGTATGCATGCGCCAACACAAACAAGCAGTACACTGTCAGTACCTAGCACGCTGGAATTAACCCATTTCTCCCCACAATAACTTCCATTTTCAACTCACCTCGATGAAAAACAAGTTGTTGCTGATCTTCTGCTCGGTTTCCGCTTTGTTCACCTCCGTGCTGCTTCTCCGCAGCGATATCCGTCGCAGCACATGCAGGTTGAGCTTGCTGAGGTCATCCGTGACCTCCGTGATAACTTGCTGAATCAACATAAACTCTTGCAGGAGCTTCGTATCCAAAGTCGACAGCTGGAGACCATTTGGCACAAGGTCTATCGAAACTGATAACCGAGTTGTCGAGACCGCAGCTGGTTGTGCGGGTTGTAGGGAGCTCGTCGGATCTGTGATTGACGATGGGGATGACGGCACAGACTTGAGTTCCCAGTTGTCGTTAGGTGGCGCTGAACTCGAAGGTTTCGGCATGACAACCTCCAGGCTTTTATCAAACGGAACGATCTGAGCTTCGCTGGTAGCTACGTGCTGCTCTGGTTGCTGAGGCTCCTTCACCTGTTGTTTCTCAGGCTCCACAGTCAGATTCGCAGATTGCTACAAAGTATCCAGCATGAACTATCAGTAAATCTACGATTAGGTAGGTACATGGAGGTAGGAGAACAAATCGAACACACAGGATGTACCCGCCGCTTCTTCTCTTCCTTCACGAACGCCTCGTAGCAAATGTAGAACTGCCCTCCGACGAGCGAGAGTGGCATCGCAGTGTAACAAGCGCTGAACACCATGCCAAAGATGTCAAAGAGCCTCCCGAACGACATGCGCGGCTTCATGTCGCCGTAGCCGACAGTCGTGAACGTCACGAGCGTGAGCCACGTGGACCGGAGCATGTCAGTGAGAATGCTCGGCTGGGTGTTCTGGATCAGCACGCGCTTACCCTCGGGTAAACCCTCTGCGAGCACGGGCGTGAGCACGTTCTTTCCCCACCACAGGCACTCTTGGCCGACAAAACACACGATCCCGCGCTCCAACTCGTAGAAGATGGCGCCAGAGACCACACAACCTAGGAACAAGAAGAAGAGCTAGGGTAACAGCAGTATACAGTTAGGACACATGTGAAAAATCAACATTTGCATTAAAAGAGACAGATTCCTACTTACCGGAATCGTGAGCCTCTGGTACACCAGCAGTGCTGTTCGCGTCAGCACCCTAGCACCTGGGATGTGCGTTCCCAACTTCAATACCCGAATCGCCTTGACGACGCGAACACCTGCGAAGAAAGTCGGCTCTGTGGGCACGACCGAATACACCGGGTCCAGTCCCGAGATGATCTCGCCGACCTCCACATAGAACGGGAACAGCGCGATCAGATCCACCATCAACGTTGGGT
Source organism: Globisporangium cylindrosporum (assembly GCA_038050675.1). Classification (NCBI taxonomy): domain Eukaryota; phylum Oomycota; class Peronosporomycetes; order Pythiales; family Pythiaceae; genus Globisporangium; species Globisporangium cylindrosporum. The sequence continues at coordinate 16,190 of JALBZD010000521.1, read as the reverse complement.
CCTTCCACAGTTTCTGCGGAAGCGGGTGGGAATACGCGCGCAGTAGCATCTCCAGTGTGAAGAACACACCAAGCACAAACTCCATGTAGATCCACTGTGGCTCCATGTCGGCGACCAGGCCCGCGCCAGTCTCGCACAGCCGATTGTTGCACACGCGCCGCAATCCTTCGTCCCCAAATGCTTCGCTGCACGTGTGGCTGAAACTCTCTGAGCCGTAGTTGTTGCCTTCCCTGTAGCACGTAGGGAAGGTGCCCTCTGAACTTGAGCTTGAACAGTCAAAGTTCAGCCGCGTGGCTGTAATATTCCCCTCATTGTCGACAGCGTAGCATCCGGGCTGGTTGTGCGCGCGACAGAAATCCGCGAGCGCGCGCTTGCAAAGAATGGTGTCGATTCCGGTTTTCTGCAGCTCCGGGGTCGTCTGCAGGTAGAACAAAATGATGCTTGCGATCACGACCAGCATGCGAATGCGGTTCACGACAAACGCAAAGCGTGAGAACTCGTTGTGCTCGAAAATGTTCCACACAACCGACCGGAACGTGGGCGGACCGCTGTGGTAGTACTGCTTCTTCACGTAGTTCACCTGATAGTCGCTGTGGAGGGCTCGCGCCGCTCGTCCAAACATATCCACTACAATCGAATTTGATCGTCGAGGTAGCTTATCGTCAGCAATAGACCCTGTTGCTGCAGGGCTACGATCTGCATTCGCCTTCATCGTCTCGATCCTCACCAGCTGAGAGAGAGAGAATCGGAGCTCGGTCACTAAACTCTTGTGGAGCTTGAGCATGTTTGCCAAGTTGTCCAGGATCTTGGACATCGAGTTTTGCACGGATTTGCTCCGAGTTCTTGATACCGTCGAAGGAGCGGGTGAGACAGGGATTCCGAGCGCAAGTCTCTGCATCAGTCTCTGGATTGCAGCATTGGTCTCTGCGGTCTTCTGCGATAGCTCGCAGAACTGGCTGAAGATCTGGTGGCTCTGCATCGACACCGTAGATGTCTGCGTCGGCTGCAGTCCCGAGTAGGTCGACCGCCTCAACGGCTGCTTCACGTGGTAGTTCGCTCTCGACAGCGACATCGCAGCGTCGAGCTTCGCCAGTTTGGCGATTGCGAGCTGCTTCATGCGCTCATCGTGCTTCTTCCACGCCAAATTGTAGTTCATGCCGATAATCGCGAGCGGCATGGAGAGGTAGAGCTGGCCAAAGATCATCACGACGCACGTGAGCACGAGAGAGCCGCCGTTGCGCAGCGACGGCACTTGGCTGCCGTACCCGACCGTCGCGACCCTATAAGGGGTAGGAACAAGAACATCACACACAATATTAGTGCTTCAGAATGGACCCAAGCACCAAACCCAGGCTACTAAACTGCGCATACTTACGTGACCATGACAAAGTACCCAGCGTTGAAAATGTCGGTGAACGTGCACTCCTGGAGATCGTAGCAGGGCTCGGCGAAGAATATGCCGGTGGCAAACACCATCACGACCGCGATCAGGAAGAAGAGCTACAGTGCACCAAGAATACATTGGACAAGCTCGGTCAAGTGAATCCAGTAGCACAGCGCATCTCATCTCATGACTAACGGAGAAGGAATAAAAGCGACAACGGTCTGTTTACCGTGATGCGAAGCGGCGCGAGCGAGTTTAGGATGGCTTCAAACATAACTTTCGAGCCCACGTGCACGCGCGACATAACTGGCAGGCGCAGGATGCGTATAAACTGCAGACTGGTCCCTATTCGTTCCAGGAGCTTCTTGGGATCCGATTCGTTGCCGTCTATTGTTTTTGCGCCTGTGAAGAACATAGGCAGTAAAGCCAGCAGCCCCAGCCACGTCTGCTTGGATTTCCAGTACTTCCGATGGCTGCTCGCCGTGAGCCATCGCGCAGCAAATTCCAGGAAATACAGCGCCGAAAAGAGCGCTTCCGCAGCCCCAAACAGCGCTTCTTTGGGTAGATATGGGTACGCGGGGTCGGAGCCTTGGACGAAGCGCGGGCCGTCGAGCGTCTGCATCGCCATCACGCACACGTTCAGCGCGACGGTCACGAGGATGAAGTGGTGGATACACCAGCCGACCTTGGACTCCTCGGGGAGGTTGAGGAAGAACCGGATACGCGCGCGCAGCGACATCGCGCGGATCACCTGTGGGGTCGCGACAGGCACGTCCTCCTGCTGGGGCGGGTTGAGCAGCAGGTCCGTGCGCTTGGAGAGCCTCTTGGTGAGCTGCCCCTTCCGGATCTCGGTCGCATTGCGTGCGCTGCTACCGCTGTGGCTGCTGGGGTTGCTCTTTGACTGCCGCCACTCGAGCGTTGGAGGTACTGGACGAAAGAAGAGCGACGTGCCTAGATGTACAGGCGGGCGGGTGAGCGTGTCTTCCCTGAACTGCGCGTCGATCTCGCTCGAGGCCTGCACACCGACGCGGACCATGAAGGAAACAGCGGCGCGCTTGCTTCTCTTTCACTCTATCGGCTCTCTTCACTCAGACCAGCGCGCGTGTGTATGCGCGCAGACACAAGCGCGGGTCGTTTTGGTTTAGTTTACTTGACAGACTGAGATCGGGGAATAAATAGCGCACGTAACTGGAACAGACGGGTGGGAAGTGGCGGAAGGGTGCCCACACCCACCCACCCATACACACAACCGTCGCTATTCTCGCTCGTATGCTCATGCATTCATGCATGAGCCATGCGCTGAGCTATTTGTGGACGTGCCTTGCGCAATCACCATGCAAGGATAATCGGCTCACAAAGCCAAGCAAAGTGGTCAGACATGCGCTGTGGCATGAGATGCGAGAGGAAACACAAGACGTGTTCAGTGGCGCTGCGCAGCAAACGCTCTTTCGGTCATTACCTGCGCGAGAGAGCAGCACACCATTGCAGACACCTCCGTACACGCCGCCCGCAGATAGCACGTGCGCAGAGGTCAGCGATTGGCCGCCCAACAGCTCTCGAACTTGTAGTGCTTCTCTTTTGGAAACAGCAGATAGGCAACTCTCGCTTATCCAGGTGTTACCTTTAGATAAGCGAGACATATTTCATGAACACGGCAAAAAGCATTTGACATTCCTTTTTTAATTTTCAAGTAGCGTAACCTGAATTTCATATTTTCAAACAAATCTGTCAAAAATATCAATGTCAACTTTGTGCTGGCTGACACAGAATTCAATTGAGTTTTTCATGATTGTGATCCACGTCACTGGCGACGGGTTGACCGCGACAACGGCGCAACTATCGCCTGAGCTTTCGGAAAAAAGGAAGTGAATGCAGAGTGGACTTCTTTTCATTTCTCTTTCTCAAGATGCCTTACCTTAGTTTGTCCTTATTTGATGGACGCACATCGGTCGTCTTGGACGAGCTTTTATTCGCAGACACGTCAAGCCACCAGTTTGCACACCGAGGAGACTCAGTACGACTTCTACTCGAACTCGCAATACTCTCAGCCTCCGACGCTGCGTTTCTCCGCTCCTGATCCTTTGCTTTCTTTTTCGACTTGCTGTCCTTCAAGTACCAGACCTGCCACGCAGAGTACCAGTTGAGCCACGTCCAGTACTCTTTCCATTGCTCGTCAGTCACGAGATACTCCATACCAGGGGGCACAATAGGGTGATGCGACCCAGGACGACGAGACTTCGCGCTTGATGCCATACCAGGCGGCCAAATCACTTCTGGAGGAATATTTCTCGAGTCAGATCCAGTAAACATTTCTTGATGACCCTCAGGCTCAGGCTGCGAAATAGTACCGACAAACCTATTTATCTCTCCACGCCCAGCAACACTCGGTCTAGATGAGCTACGTTGAACGTTTTGCGTAACACTAGCACCCAGCGTCAATGTGCTCGCCTTCCGAGTCGACATCCGGTGCTGGTGCTGCTCCTTCGAGCCTGGCGCGCGAGAAGCGCGACGGTCGTCCTGCACTGCTCCGCGACCATCGGCGTAGCCGTCCATCGTCATGGAGACAGAGCTCTGCTTGCGGTGCAGGGTCTGCTGCTGCTGCTGCTGCTGTGTTGGTTGCACCGCCGTCGTCCGAGAAGAACCACGACGCTCCTCCGCGCTCGGCACCACCACTTCATCGTCGTCGTCCTCGTCGTACTCAGCAACGTCAAAATGGCCGTCAGAGCTCACCGCGCTCGCCTTCCGAGTCGACATCAGGTGTTGGTTCAGGGAGTTTGGTTTGTCTGATGCAAATGAGCCGTCTTCGTAGAAGGAGCTGGTTTGGGTTTCGTCGACCGTGTCTGATTTATTTGTGGCTTGGTAAAGTTGAGAAGTTGGATGTAAACGCAATGAAGTTGGGGATGAGAAATCTGCTGCTCGAACTTCTTCTGCTGCATTGCGCGAGGCTAGAAACAACTTTGTCATCGGTGTCTTGGTCGATGTCTTGTGCTTAGCAAATTGGCTTTTGTCGTCGACAGCTGCATAAGGAAGTGGTTGCACCTCATCTCGGTCGACGAAGTTGAATACGCTGATGTCGTGTTGGTTCGCTGCTTTCCGCTCGGTGGCTGAGAATGTTCCGTGCTTCTTAACAGGTGACAAGTCGGAAGCGAGCAAAGCCGAGGGTTTTACTGCATAAACCGAGTCTTTCGCTGACGATCCGGACACACTTCGAGCTGATCTGCTTGTGTGCGTGCTGTGCTTGACTGGATCACCCGAAAGTGAATTTTCTTCATCACTTTCTTCACTTGAAAACGAACTTGGGTGGCTGAGTTCCTCTTCTGGAGCTGGAAATTGTTCTTTTTTGAAGCTGAAGTGACAACCAGCCTTGTCTTGCCGGAGCTCTTCTTCAATCTCTTCCAGGATTGCCTTGCTACGGCGTTTACGACGCTTTCGTTTTTCTTTTTGGCCGGGTTTCTCGGTTGCTAACGGAACCCAAGCAGCAGACGCTCGCATCGACCTCATGTTCGCTGCTCCTCCGCGGTATCGATGCGCCATGAGCCGGGCCACCGACGGTGATAGCGCTGAGCGCAGATAGGACGAAGCGAGAGCTGATTTGCGATTTCTCCCATCAAACGAGGTGAACGAAGACGCCATCCCACGCCGTGGAGCCAAGCGGGCTTCTCTGCGTTGTGAAAACTCCAGCTGATTCTCACTGATGAAGTCGATGCTAAGGTTTGCATTCGCTGTCGCGTAGAGCCGCTCCCACGCAAAGTACAGCGGGATATCATCGTAGGATGCCAGGTCTCGACGCTGCAAATATGACCGCGAGTACTGCATGATATCCTCGTATTCCAATTGGGTTGCTTGTTGCGTGGTTGACTTGGGCACAGGAGTCACCGGCAGCTTGCCTCGGTCTTGTGACATCTTGGACATGGTTGCGCTCGATCACATGCACCCACGACAGATTGAATGAGAGTGCGCTTCACCACGGACATCAACATCGCTTTGTTTGCTTGACCACCCCGCGTTGTATCGCCGTCGCGCTCCTCGCTGACTTGAAACCTCTTCACAAACAAATATAGATGCTTCCGTTTCGATGTTTCATCTTGGCAGTTAGAAAGAGGATGAGACAGAGCTGTGGGCACTATCTCAACTTCCTGGACTTGTTTGTTTGCCTTGACTTGTTTCCCTGACCAGCGATTAAGTACCGAATATCATAGAGCATAGCACTTTCCACACAAAGAAACTCCAAGCACACCGTCAGCCCAGTCATTGCAAGGAAAATAGTCAATATGAGCAAAAGCTTACTTACTACTAGACACGACACGCATCTTTCCAACATCTTGATGACCGCTCGCAGTTATTTTTCCACTGGCTGATCGTCTGCTCTGATGAGCTCAGCTGCGTGGGAAGCAACCATCAGCACGGAAGAATGCACGTTTCCATTTGGGATCGCAGGGATCACTGATGCATCCGCGACTCGAAGATTCTTCACTCCGAATACTCTCAAATGATTGTCTACGACGCCTTCCTCTTCTGAGTCCGCCATGGACGCACTGCCGACCCAGTGAGAGTTTCGAAACACCGCACCAAGTACCCATGCGTTCAAGTCTACAGACAAAGTACAGTGAGTTCATGCATCGTACAACGATTCCGCAGGCATGGATGGTATTTATCTTACCACCAGGCTCGCGAATTTCAGCTCCTGGGGATATCTCTCTCCCCGTCAATCCTCTTTTCGCTGAAAGAGAAGCACAGCAGCAACAACACTTAGCACCATTGCCAACCTATAGTGTGCCCGACCAACTCAACCAACGTACCCAGTACAGATGCGATTTCTCGAACCACGCTGACCCCCCACGACAACTTCCAGACATCATCGCCTCGCAGATGTTCCTCTGCTTCCACCTCTGGTACCTCGGACACAACTCGAGGGATAAGCTCGGCGTTGCTTTCGTTGCTGCGTGGAACAAGAACCACTCGATTTCTTGCTCTCGGAGTGAGTAGTGCGACAGTAAAGAGGATCTCTGCAGTGTGATTCAGATCAGAGCTATTGGATATGTGTGGCTCTGATTTTCGCGGGAAGAACGTGAGCTGAATTTCTGGAATCGTGGATCCCGGTGGGATAAGGAAAGCGCCAGCGCTGATTCCAGCTGACCCCATCACTCCGTAACTCGAAGCATTCGTGGCGTTTGCGTGTTTTGCTTTGAAGTAATGCTCCAACTCAGATCTAGACAGCAAAAGCAAAAGCAAAAACAGAGGCACAAAACACACAACATTTAGAGTTTATTGTCCAAGCACATCAGATAAAGAGGATAATAAGACCACTTACTGCAAGTCGAAAGCGAGAGGATCCAAGCTGTCAAAAGTGACTCCAAGGACGGGGTGGTCTTGCAAGTTCATCCCAACCCGCGGAAGATGCTTCTTGACCGTGATATTCAGACGCTGAAGAGCTGCTTCATCTCCAACTCCGGACATCAGCAACACTTTTGGGGTGTTGATGGCGCCAGCCGTAACAATGACTTGTCCTCTCTTAGACAGCTGAATTATTTGCAGCGTTCCGTCCGATCGGATAATCTCCACACCTCGAGCTTCAGACGCGTCACTGATTACGATTTTCTGCAATGTAGAAGAAACGAGTTGATATCCCAAGAGGTACAACAGCCTGTAAATCCAAAATGAGCGTTTACGTACCGACACCATCGTGTTTAGCAAGATGCGGAAGTTGGATTGCTGCGACTGTTCATGGCCCTGCAAAAGTGGTCCCAGAAACGTGCGGGCTGCACTCTCTCGAATTCCATCTCGAGTATTGAAATGGTAGTATCCAGTTCCAAAGCGACCGCCCGGCGCGTTGAAATCTGCGGTGCGAGGAATCCCCACTTGTTCACAAGCCTGCACAAACTCCTCAGACAGTTGATCGCGTACTCCAGGTCCACTCGTTCGGACGAATCCCTGCGTACCATGATACGAGGAGTTGGGTCCATCGTAATCCTCCATTTGCAGGTAAATCTCGAGTGCCTTGGCCCATGTCCAGTTCGCCATCGCCCAGCGGTCCATGTCTCGAGGCAGTGCGCGAACTAATCAAAACGGACAAAGAGACAACATGAGGGAATTAGAGACCAGCACACTCTCGACGATCCACCAATTATTGCTTCAGTACCATAAAGCATCGCGTTGTGGATCCCGCATCCTCCAAGCGCTTTCGCGACGTTCACGCCTGGGTAATCCCAATGCAGTCGAGCCGTATTCGCCACGTTCGTCCAGTAAAACGGCACGTCGAACGGTGTGAGTCCCTGCACGTTCAAAGCTGACGCGACTGCCGCCTGCATCGCATTTGCCATAGACGACGAGACATGAGCACCAATCGCCAAAAAAACCCACGTATGAACTCCTGCATCGCTTCACAAGAAAAAAAGAGTATGACACTTATATCCATACCTTGCCACCCAACTCAACTTGAGACGTGTCGCCTGCTTCGATGAGCAGCACCTTTCGCCATGGGTCGTCTGACAGCAGCTTCGAGATGACCGAGCCCGCAGGACCTCCTCCGATCACAATCGCGTCAAACTACACATCGCATACAGACACAAATGCGCAACAAACACCTTCGTAAGTACACTATAGTATCCATTCCACGAACACATAACCTGTGCTCAAATCTCATGCAAATTCAACAAAGATCGCACCTCTTCCTCGTCAATCTTCCCAACAACCGCCGGCGTTGGCGCTACCACTTCACTGCGGAATAACGCGAACGCCAGCACCGCAGCGACAACCGCAGCCGCAACAGCCACCAACGCGATCTCGCGCTTGTAGCGCTTCATACCGCGTCTGAAGTGCCTCGCGAGCGTGTGTGCGGATTCTCTTTCACGCTCTTCGTGGTGCGGCGATGGCGACGCTTCCGCCGCGTCGTGGAGCGAGACCGCCGCGCACTGCGAGTCGTTGTCGCCCAGCAGCGCCGAGCGCTCGGTCGGCTGCCTCTTCCCCATGCCTTGCTCTTGCTCTTGCTTCCGCGCCTCTATCTATCGGCAGCTTGGGGTGTGGATGAGCGAGCGCGCGGGAGCGGGACTGACTGATTGCGCTTGGCGTGGCTTCGTTCTGCTTGGCGCACACAGAATGTGGAATGTAAAAATGCTTCAACATGTCGCGCGGAAAACTGCCGGTGGGGTCCACACAACAAGATACGAGTTTGGTGGCAGAGTGGGTGCCCAAGAGACGTGACTGGTCACCGCCTGACGGAATCTGAACCAAAAGCTTCAAACCTTCAGCACACATAAAACACGCGGACTCATTGATTGGTTGAAAATGCGACTGTTTTGGTTTCTGAGTTTCGGGTCGGTGGCAACAGTGTGTGTACAGTGGGAGACCGCAGTCTTGCGTGCGCAATGCGCTGGAAGACAACAACCCAGCATGACGCCGTTCGCAAAGATTGCATGACGTTTCCATGGACGCTACACCGCGCCGTCTCCTGGAGGAGGCAAAATACAGATTTGCTGAATTGAGCATGCGGTGGAGAACACGTGCCGCATCCAAGGCGATGGCGAGTTTCACCATGCTTTTGCAGTGGGAGTACGTACATGTGAGTGGCTAGAGATTCGACGAGCTCGTTCGTTCTTCGTGCGGTATGGATCGCAAGATTCGGTCGTGTATGCATGCGTTTCTTTACTCTTGCTTTGTGAGCTTGTGTGCACCACACATGCTCACCAACATCTATGTGCCCTGTCACCTCGCTTTGTGCTCTCCCTATATTTAGGCAGCATCTATATAAAGCGTCTTCCTGCGGACCAAGCACCGTGATCTGGGGATTGGATGCGCTGACTGCCTTAAGAGCGCGAGCACAATTGATGGGTGCGTGCGCAGACCGCTCCATGCGAATCGACGACGCGTGATATACGGACGCCCTGCCATTCGACTGTGGCTCTGCTTGCTACTGGTGAGTCTCTCTCATGCCGAGCAAGGTCAAGTTAGCGAAGCCCCTCGTGCGAAAGGTAAGGAATATGGGACCTCCATTATCTGTTGTTTGCGTAGGCAGTCAGTCATATTAACAACACACGCTTTTCGTTTGTATGAATGTAGCCGGGTACACCCGAAGAAGGCGGTGCCAAGTTCCGCGCCAAGATCCTTGGACTGAGCGTCGTGTCCGAGCAGAACTCGGCGATATCTTTCGAGCGCGACGAGCACGGCGATTCACAGGATCCGCGAGATGCCACCGCACAATTACAGGAGGAACTCAATCGCCGACAGGTGCGAGTTGTATGCGAACCTCATTGAGCTCACATAGTATGCTTACGTAGTGGTGGCGCTTGCTTGAGTGAATGTATAGGAAAGCTATGTGCGACGCGAGCGCCAGTACAAAGTGCGCATCAGCGAACTGGAGGCGCAGCTGAGCGAGTCGCGCGCGAAGAAGAATAAAGAAGGCTCACTGGACGCGAGCTTGGATCACATCCGCCAGATGCATCGCAGCATCATGGAGAGTGTCGACCAAGTGCAGGACCGCACGAGCAAGATCCTCCAGGGTGCGTTTACTTTAGAAGGGCTGCGGCGTTGTATTGTATGACGACTTAACCATAACACCCCTACTTGCCTTATTTCAGAGCAAGAGAAGGACTTGCTGCGCGCGTTCCGAGCGCGGCTCTACAGCGTACAGGAGGAACTCGAGTCGGAGAAGAACAAAACGGACGACGGCGCGTCGGCATGGATCGAGAAGAGCAAGCAGCTCGAAACCGAAGTGGAATGGACAAAGGAGCTCGCGGACCGCCTCGACCGGCTCAACCAGAGCCTCACACGCGAGAACCAGCGGCTGAAGACCCAGTTCACGACCCAGGAGAACGACCGCGAGTTCCTAGTCAAGCAGCTCGTGAGCGTCAAGAAGGACAATGTGCGCCTGCGCAACGAATACGAGGCGCTGCGGCGCGAGTTGCAACAGTTCAAGGAGGAGTCGCAGCTGCAGACGCACCCCAACCACCACCCCAACGGCTCTTTGTCAATGAGCATGGGGTTGTACGCGTCGACTAGCGCGCTGCCAAAGATGGGAGGCGGTGGTGGTGTATCGTCAATGGCGAACCGGCCGAGCACCGCGGTTTTGGCGGCCTCGTCTACGGTGACGCTCCCGGACGCTGACAACCACTACAAAGAGATCATCAAGCGGCTGAAGCGACTGCTCGAGGTGGAGCGACGCAACCTGCAGCAAGTGCGCGCGTCATACAAGCAGGAGTTGCAGGGCCGCACCGAGCTGGAGCTCGTGCTCAAGGAGTGCATACAGGACGTGCGCGCCGAGATCACGCACCAGAGCCAATTGCCGGTTGTGGGTAGCTCGAACAACAACACGCCAACGTATGTGGACGCTCGGCTGGGCGGCGCCGAGCGGCAGCACCTGGTGGATAAGCTGCTCGCGAAGGAGCGGCTGCTGCATCTGCTGACGTCCAAGGCGTTCCCCATGCGGCGCGCGCCGCACAGCAGCAGCAGCACCGACCCGCTGCTCACGGGGGACGCCTTATCGCCCGAAGAGGTCGCCAAGATCTACGCCGAGGTCGTCACCCACAGTCAGGCAAGCAGCAGCTGACCGATGATGATGATGCTGCTGATGAGGAGGAGGGTTGAAATGCGCAGCAGGCAGCAGGTGTTCCCACCTCCATTTAGACTGAGTTTAGAACATTATTACAGAGGGTTCATGGGTTCAGCAGCTCTCTTCAAGCAACTAAAAAATGCGAGACACGCAAAATAAAAATTCTTTTAAAAAACACAGCAAAAGCCTGCTTGTTTGCTGAAGCACGAGCGCCAGCAGCTAGCTGCGTTGTTCGCGCGTCTCTTCACAGCTCGATGATGGGGTTTGTGCCAGCAAACTTGCCTTGGTCACTTCAAAAGAAAGTGCGTGCAGCACAAAGCTGCAAAAGCGCTCGCACCCCTTCGTGCGCAATTCGTGTGTTGTGTCGTTGTTGCGTGATTGCGCGTGCCTCTTGGTGGGTTTGCGCACTGGAAAAGAGCGCTCAACACGCGAAGACGACGAGAGGACACGCGGAGCATCACGATCTTCCTGCAGCAGCTGACCGGTGTCACCTCCGCTTCAACAACCTTTACGCCGATGCGATTCGATGCGGCAGAGGCGCTCAAACCGTGCGGATGAAGCCTACGCAAGTAAAAGTCCACGCGAACGAAAATGATGCAAAAAATGCCGCCTATTATTATTGTTGCGGCGCAGCGTCCACCATCCTCATGGAAGAACCACCAGCACACAACCGTCAGATCACCACCACCGACAACAATGCCACAACAACATCAAGAGAGACGGTTCGAGAAGCAAGAGCTGTGTAGCTGTGCGTTGTGGCATTTTGGAAATGGAAATGCCCAAAAACAAATAGGCACACACACAACTCACAGAAAACAAAAGCGGCAAAAACATCGTCGTTAACGTCAGAATTTTTTTCTGGTGGCTTCTTTTGGCTCCATTTCTCTTCTGCTTTTCGCACGCCAAAAACAAGCAAGGATACATACACATGCAAAAGCAAGCGCTGCTTTTGCTTTTGCGTTGTGCTTGCTTGCGCACCACACGTTCTTCCCACGTCTTGTGATCGCCATCGAAAAGGGGGAAATAAACGAGCCAATTCATTTTTTTGAAACGAATGATGTTGAAGTAACGGCCCCATCGCGAGTAACGCTTCCCCCTCCAAAATGCGCACGAAAAGATCCCTTCTTCACGTTCTCTCTTCATAAGAGGGCTCTCATAAACCTCACACAATCATAATCAGTATGAGAGCGAACCCTCGTGGATGACTGTGAGGGTTTGTCAAGCAAGCAAACCCTTACAATGTGCGTCATTCGCGTGAATCTTCTTTTTCGTTCTTTTCCCACTGTTTCGAGCCATCAACGTGAAACCGACTGTCATTTGCCCTTTCAAGATCACAGGATTGACCCCTCATTTGGAAACACGGTGTGATATCCACTATCAACATGTTGCAAGATGAAAGTGCTCACGGTACTCGTTCCGGTAAAATGCTGCAAACGTGCGGCTCTCGCTCACTGGCTGAATGCGAAACCGCCACGTGCTGCGATAGTCCGCCCTTTGAAAGCAGCCACCACCACCAACGAGGCTTTCCCCCTCACAGACAGACATTTCTCCAGAAATGGCAGGTTATTCGATAGCCGCGCGCATCACTCAGAGTCGTGAACTCAGTTGGCGTGCAGTATGCTGGCTCGTGCTATGCTGGCATCTGCATGAGCCCACTCGAGCTTTGTGGGTTGTTGTTGCTGTGGACGCAAAACAAGCACAACAAACAACATGCAAACAAAAAGCAAGTTTGACGTAAAAGTGCGGAGGCGATAATGGATTCATAAACCAGCCCGCGAAATATTTCAAAGGAGGATCCACCGAATTAAATAAAACAAAAGCAAACGCGAGTGCCCAAACCCACCCCCACGCAAGTACCATTCTCGAATCAAGGGGGAGCACTGCCAGCTTTGAGCAATACCCAATCGCGCAATGCTTGCTGACTGGTAGATAGATGCTGATAGAAATAGCGCGGGAATCCACGGAACACAGCGCGAACTAATGCTGTTTCAAAGGATGCAGACAAGTCCAGACAAACACGCTGTGTGTGCTTGTGGTTGTGCTTGTGCTAGGAGTTTCACTTTGTTGCATTTTCGTCTGCTTTTTTGCTTTGGCTTGTGTGTGTTAGCTGTGCAAATCACACAAATATCAAGCAAGGTTGGCTTGTTACTTTTAGCCGAGGTCCTCGCCAAAAAACCTCATCAAGATCGCCTTTGTTTCCCCACGAGATCTTTTCGAGTTGGGGGTGGGTATACCAGCTTCAACATGTATCCGGATGGATACAGCCCCACATCCTCACCCACCCTTCTCTCTGCCAATGTTTACATTTGGCATCAAAAACAAACAAAAAAATGGAAAGAACCCTCTATACGCCAGCCAAAAAGCAACCAGCAAGTACACACCTGCATCCCGTATACTCCACTCAAACAAACAGAGCAGCTATACACTGCAACTATACACGCAGTACCTGCTGCGCTTGCTTGCTTGCTTCCTTCTTTCCTTCCACGGCATCCAAAGCCCATGCGAAGCGAAGGACGCAAAGGCAAAGGCAACGCAAAGGCAACGCAAAGGCAACGCGAAGTGAGCGAGCGAGCAAGAGGCCATGCGTCATTGTGTCATTTCAGAGCTAGCACGCAGGCCACTCCCCCACTATCTCATCCGCTCATTCGCTCGGTGACGCAATGCTCGGCTCCCACTCCTCAGCCCAAGCGCCTCTGTCTTCTTCCTCTTCGATGAACTTCGCCATAACGCACTCGACGTCGTCGTCATCGTTGTCTTCATCCTCGTCGCAGCACAACAACACGTCCGGCGAGTCCACTGCGTCCACGCCCGTGAACAGCAACAACAACATCCACCACCTCCACCACCAAGTGTTCAGCCAGCAGCACGTGAACATGATGCCCACGGTGTCGACCCACCCGCGCCTGCACCTCAACACAATGCTCGTGATGGAGGACGAGTACATGCAGAGCCCAGTTGCCGGCAATAGCAACTCGTTTGCGATGGCGAACGCGATGACCACTCCAACGAAGAAGGGCGACATGATTAGCAACAACAACATCATGACCATGTCACCGGCGTGCAACTTTGAGGCGTTCTCGCTGCACTTCCACCTGCCGCTCAAGACCGCGGCCGAGAAGTTTGGCGTGCGCGCCACGGCGTTCAAGAAGCGCTGCCGCGCGATCGGCATCCGCCACTGGCCGTACCGAAAAGTGCGCAGCCTCAAGCGCTCGCTCCAGGAGCTCAACCGGTGTAAGGACCAAGGCGCGCTCAACGACAAGCAGCAGTACCAGTACGCCACCTTCAAGAAGCAGCTCGACAAGCTCATGGCCCCCGAGACCTATGGTAAGTGAATGGTATCTTACGTCCTAGATACCAGCGATCTTGTACTAAACTCTTGTGATGTTCTCGTAGGCATCGACCCATCGGGCCGCATCGTGCAGGAGCACTTTGACGACTCGGAGGACGAGTCTGACGACTCGTACTCGAGCGCCCAGAGCCCACGCTACGGCGCCACGTTCTCGGACTGCAACATCAGCCCCGCCGAGGGCGATAAGACCTTCGGCGACTTCTCCGGACCGGCGCACCTGCGGGCATTCCGCAACAAGCACTCGGTGGGTTCCATCTCTTTGTGTTTCACGTGTGTCTATAGGTCCATTGATGTTCTAACTTTGTTGCCTTCTTTTACTTTGGCACCATTAGCAATACATGCAGGCAGCGCACTTTGTCAAGTCCATGAACCCGCAATTCAGTCCGGAGATCCAGACTTCTTTGCACCGCTTCCAGGCGCCACAACAACTCATCAAGGAGCCCATGAACAACCACCTCTACAACAAGTTCCCGTACGGACTGTACGAGCCGTACGCGCACGAGGCCACAACAGTAGACAAGAACAAGGGAATGATGATGATGAACGGGTCGCAGCAGCAGCAGCAGCAGCACAAGATGCACGGCTCGGCGTCTTCTCCAGCGTCGTCGGACGAGTCGGAAGACATGAGCGACCATCCGTCGAGCGGCTGCGGGCTGGACCACCAGCCAATCCACCGCAGCAACCAGTTCGCCAGCAACAACAACAACCACCACAACGAGAACAACTTCATGGCGACAGCCGAGATGAAGTACGAAGACGTGCGGTCGCTCAACGAAGCCGACGACGAGTTCACGAATCACGCGAACCACATGGACTACAACAACGACCGCTTTTTCGACGACGTCTTCCTGCAGATCTCGCCCGACTACGGCTGTCTGGTGTAGGTTCGCTCGCGTCCCAATAGTCTCCCATTTCTCAATAGTCCTCCCCCCAAGCCACGCCAGTTATCACGACAGACAGCCCCTGTGTGCCCAAGTCCCAGTACCCAGTGCGGGTGTCTCCCGATCTTTGATTTCTCCAGAGTGGGAGTGAGTGGTCACGCGTCCGTCACATTGTATCCATATCCAACAAGAGCCCCCAGCCATCCATGCGGCGCCACCTCTCGTCCACAATTGTCCATATCCCCATTAGCAGAGCACGACCGTTCGTCCACCTGCCTCCTCCCCAAAGGTCGCTGGCATGAGTTATTTAAAAAAAGACCCGTTGCAGCATCAGCACAACAAGCACAAGCAGCAGCAGTATCAGTCAGTAGAGCCGTCCTCAGGAGCAAGAAGTGTGTTCGTACCAATAGGCAGTCAGTTCATTAGTCTGGAGTGAGTCGTCTGTGACAACTGCAGTAGAAAACGCCAGAAAAGAGTAAAAATGCTGTGTATCCTACCTTTCATCAAACCCATTTATCCACTCGTCATGTACTTCGTTGCGAATCAAAGATATCCAAAGCGGTGGAGACAGGACAATCAACAGCTACAAAAAAACGATCAAACAAGAATTTCCTGTTGACGATGATTTCTTAGCAAACGTCGAGAGAGATGCGGACTCGCCTCGGACGCAAATACGAATGCATGCGCTGCCGTCAGCACTACTCACTAACTGATAAATGCGGCGACGGCGGCTACAACACAAGGAGAAAAAAGCAACATCTCTACACGCTCCAGGTGCCTTTGCTAGTGAGCTCTTCTAATGGAGTTCACGTGGCTTTCGACACGAGGGAAGCATGAAGAAACGGGATGAAACCGGAATAGAACCGGAAAACGACGAGTCGAACGCTTAGTACTCCTCGCCAAACTCTTCGTCTTCGCCTTCGCCTTCCGCGGTCTCAGCGCTCACCTCTTCGTAGTCCTTCTCAAGCGCGGCGAGATCTTCACGGGCTTCCGAGAATTCGCCTTCCTCCATACCTTCACCCACGTACCAGT
>JALBZD010000520.1:0-23558 GCA_038050675.1 Globisporangium cylindrosporum | reverse complement strand
CCACCGAAGAGGCTGCTGTCGCGGAAGACGCCGCTGCCGTTGACGAGACCGTCGAGGTCGCCGTCGAGGCTGAAGCTGAGGTGGAGACCGTTGAGGTTGAGACCGATGCCGAGGTGGAGATCGTCGAGGCCGAGATCGAAGTCGAAGCCGAGATCGCCGCCGTCGAAGAAGAAGCCACCGAAGAGGCTGCTGTCGCGGAAGACGCCGCTGCCGTTGACGAGACCGTCGAGGTCGCCGTCGAGGCTGAAGCTGAGGTGGAGACCGTTGAGGTTGAGACCGATGCCGAGGTGGAGATCGTCGAAGCTGAAGTGACTACTGTTGTTGTTGCTGACACTGTGAAGACCTTTGGATCAGAAATCTCCGAAACTGCCCTAGGCGGGAGCAGCGTTGACGGCATCAGCAGTATTGGTGCTGGATCCGATTCGAACCCGGCTACTGTCGTCGTGCCAACGATCTACACTCTCGCTGGCACTTCATTTGAGAAGGGAGTTACTCAATATCACATCCAGATGACGGACGGAAGAAATCTGCAGTGGGCGGCTCCAGTGTGTAAACGCTTCACCGAATTCTGCCAGATGCACACCAAGCTGCAAGCATCGAGTCTGCCGCACTCCAAGACTCTTCCCGTGCTACCACCCAAGGGCGGCATGATCACTTTTCTGCGCGGACGCCAGAACAAGAAGGTTGTCGACGACCGTGTGCGCAAGTTCACTGCCATCCTCGAGTACATCTCTCTCCACCGCGAGCTCGCCAACAGCTCCGTCTTCCAGAGCTTCGTGAACCAGCGAAGCTAGAGCTCCATCGTAACAGAGCCATTTTTGATGCTTGCATTTGTGTAGGTTAGCCTTGTGTAAATTTAAATGAATTTGGTTTTCGGATGCATCCAGTGTTATGCTCCCATGCGCAGCATGCTTGCACAGCAAGCTGCGTGTGGTTTCGCTGAGACCGGAGCGTAGATGTTTGCGACGACGGCTCGCGCAGCTGCGATGGTGACAGGACAAACAAACAGATTCATTTCGGCCTCATGGTTGGGTGAGTTGGATGGGACTCATTTTCGCAGAGCGCGAGGGAGAGCGCGGCGTAGGAAACGCAGAAGCGAAGACTGTCCCAAGGTCTCCAAGGGAGAGTGAGCGTTGAGAAATGGGCGAAAAAGACTTCGCGCGCGGCTGGCTGCCTCGTGCTTTTGCATTCGTCGTCGAGTTGTCCCGCGTGGATCACCTCGACCTTGTGATGGATGATGAGGCGGTAGCCATGTTGTTCCTCGCCCATACTGAGCGCAAGTTAACCGATCTTTTTTCTCACGCGAGCCTGCGAGTGGATAAGAAGGATGCGCGTCAAAAGATCCGTTCGCGAGCAGTTCTTTTGGGGATGAGGCAGGACGAATGCATCGGCTGCACAGACAGTCTCCCGCTCCGGCGCAACACAAAACCAAAGTGAAGCCATCCCTTCGCTCGCTCATATTCATTTTGCGACTTCTCGCATTGGGACACGGCTGCTTGGCGATCTGGTGGCCGCTGAATCCCTCGCTGGTCTCATGAACAACTTGGTACGCAAAGTTAATGGCGCTTTCTGCTGCTTTTGTACGTACACCAGCGTACAGTACGGACGTGCACACGACGCCAATCAATCAATCAATCAATCAATCAATCAAGCCTCCAAGCGCCTTGACTTGTCGATTTCGCGCGTTTCCATTCATGACACAGACACATACATACGCCTTGAAGTGGTAATCCGCCGACTTATTGCGTCCAGACCAGCGCAAATGAAACCACAGCTTCAAAGCCAGTGTTACTCACGAATGTTGTTTTTGAAAATCGTCAACTGACTGGAGAGAGCGGAAGATCGGCCGGTTTTGAGCATAGGGAGCGCCGGAGAAAGCTTCCGACGTTTTCCGCCCCCACGCGTCTCGCGTGTTCCAGGCACAAGCCCCCCCCCCTGTCCCGTTCGTTCTCTATCCCCATCAAAATCCAAACCACTGGTTTTGAAATCGATCGATCTGCGACGTTGATTACCTCTATACAAGGGATGTCTTTTCATTGCTCTTCACTATCGGCATTTGGTCATTGTCGTCAGATTGAAGCCAGTTTGTCGGAAATGAGGAGAGCTCAACCTCTATTCAAGAGATTTGATCGGCTTCCAGAAAAAATCAGGTGCACAGTTTGACTTGATTAAAGCATACGCACTGGCTCGCATCTCAATTGCACGTCAACTGTGGCACATTTTGCGACGAATGTCAAGACGTACGTACGCAAGCGTGCGCACGCAGGTGACAGGCGACTGCATCACACTGACGACGAGCGATCAATCTCACAAAACTCACCACCTTTGACTCACACATTGTTCTCCTCTGGCTTTTTGAGACGCCACTGTTGTCCAGTTTCTCAAGGATTCGGCGGAAGAAAACCGACTGCATTTTTGCTTTTTTTCACCTTCTCCCCTCCACTCAAGACACATACATTTTCCAAGTCACTTTCGTAGTCTCGCTACCTCTTTCCAAGCGCTCCATACATTTTCCAAGTCAAATCCGTGCGCTGGCTTCAAGGTACGTACCTAATTAAAAGCCCCGACATACGCTCCCCCATCCCCTCCATGTCCTTTCTCGACACTTCGCGCTTGCTCCCTTCGGCTCGCTCTGTCTGGCGGCTGGTCGTCCGGCCGTCGCGCTCAAGGGACTCGCCTTCTTTCTCCCGCCCGCTTCTCTCTGCCGCCTGCCTTCCGTCTGCGCGGCGCTGCTGCCGCCTGCCAGGGCATTACGCCATTTCAGTCGTCCGTCCGAGTCCCCGAGCAAGACCCGACTCCGCCCCACTATCCCACGCATTACACTATAGTAACAGTATGGGCTGTAGCCAATCGAAAGCCACCGACGTGAGCGCGCCGGCTCCAGCACCAGCCGCCGCCACCGCCGCTCCAGTTGCGCCAGCTACTGTCACCCCCCCTGCCGACGTGAAGGAGACCGCCACCGCGACTGAGGAGGTTGTCGTGGAAGAGAAGGAGGAGACGGCCGCCGCTGTCGCTGCCGCTCCGGCCACCGAAGAGGCTGACGAGGAGAGCGACGACGCCGTCGCCAAGGAGCTCGTGGCCGCGCCGCCGAGCACCGTGCAGCAGCCGCTCCAGATGCCGTCCACCGTACGCTCAAACGTGTCGTCGTTCACCATCTCGTTCATCGACCCGAACTCGGCGAGCGCGCCGAACTCGACCAGCTCGGTCAACATCTTTGCCGGCGAGGGCGAGAGCGCCGCCCCAACCTCTGCGACTACCGCGACTGAGACCGAGGTCGCCACCGTTGAAGCCGCCCCTGTCTCGGAAGTGAAGGCGGAAGAAGCTGCCGCCTCTGCGTCTGTGGTCGTTGCCGAGGAAGTGGAGACCCCGGCCATTGTGGTGGAGGAAGCCAAGGCCGAAGTCGCCGCCGCGGTGGTCGCGGAGGTTGTGGCCGAAGTGGTTGCCGTGGAAACCGCCAAGGAGGAAGAGGCCGCGCCGGCCCCTGTCGCCGTCGCTGAGGAAGTGGCTACCCCTGCGCCTGCTGTCGTTGAGGAAGTGAAGGTTGAAGCCCCTGTCGCTGTCATTGAGGAAGTCAAGGCCAAGGAGGCGGTGGTTGAAGCCGAAGCCGCCCCTGCTGTCGTGGAGCCTGTCAAGGTCGAAGAGGTCGTCGTTGAGGTTGCGGCCCCTGCTGCTGTTGAAGTCGCTCCGGTTGCCGAAGTGAAGGTCGAAGAGCCTGTTGCGGTTGTCGCTGAAGTCGCCGCCCCGGTCGTCGCTGAACCAGTGAAGGTCGACGAAGTGAAGGTCGAAGCCGCCGCCCCAGTCGTTGTCATTGAAGAAGTGAAGGTTGAAGCCGCTGCTCCTGCTCCAGTTGTCGCTGAGCCAGTCGCTGAAGTCGCCCCTGTCGCTGTCGTTGAAGAAGTGAAGGTTGAAGCCGCTGCTCCTGCTCCAGTTGTTGTCGAGCCAATCGCCGCGCCTACCGTTGTCGCTGGACCAGTTGCCGTTGTCGTTGAGCCAGTGGTCGCCCCTGTGGTCGTCGCTGAGCCAGTCATCGCCAAGGTTGAGGAAGTCAAGGCCGAAGTCGCTGCACCTGCTATTGTTGAGCCAGTCGCTGAGGTGAAGGCCGAAGTTGTCGCTGAGGTTGCTGCGCCAGTTGCCGAAGTGAAGGCTGAAGAGACCAAGGTCGAGGTCGCCGCACCTGTGGTTGAGGAACCTAAGGTCGAGGTCGCTGCACCTGTGGTCGCTGAGACCAAGGTCGAAGTCGCCGCACCTGTGGTTGAGGAACCTAAGGTCGAGGTCGCCGCACCTGTGGTTGAGGAACCTAAGGTCGAGGTCGCCGCACCTGTGGTTGAGGAACCTAAGGTCGAGGTCGCCGCACCTGTGGTCGCTGAGACCAAGGTCGAAGTCGCCGCACCTGTGGTTGAGGAACCTAAGGTCGAGGTCGCCGCACCTGTGGTCGCTGAGACCAAGGTCGAGGTTGTCGCTGAGGCCGTCAAGGAGCCAGTCGTCGCTAAGGTTGAAGAGACCAAGGTCGAAGCCACCGTCGTTGCTGAAGTCCCTGTCGTCGCTGAGGTCGCCAAGGTCGAAGAAGTCAAGACCGAAGCCGTCGTGGCCGAGAAGGTCGCCGTGGCTGAGGCTGCCCCTGTCGCCGCCGCCGTGGAGGCTGAGGCCGACACTGAAGGCAGCTCAGCGTCGGAGGACGGCAACCAGACTGAGGAGGTCGCGGTTGCGGCGCCAAAGGAGGTCGCGGTGGTCGAGACCAAGAAGGTGGAGGAACCGGAGACGGAAGAGGTGGTGGCGGCCGTCGTAGCAGCATCCAGCAGCAGCAGCAGCAACCAGGTCGCTGCGGCCAACTAAACGAAGACGCGAGACTGAGTATTTGAACTGAGTATACAGAGAATTATATTTTTTTCCTCACCCCCTCCGCTTCATATTTTTTTGAAAGTAGTTAGTAGTTACGTAGCTTAGCTTTAGTAGGAAGAGGTCGCAGTTGTAGAGAGGCCGCCGCCAGCATTCATAGGAATTTTTTTTAGTAAGAGAAAGAAATCAACAAAGCAAACGCATCATATTGTTTTCGCATTTCCTTAGGAGATGTGCCTGCTTGGCGTTGGTGTTTCGATTGCAAGAAATCATTGTGTGCGCTGGCTAATACTGAGTCGAAATGGGACCTCAGATCAAGTCGAGACCGTCGGTTGCCCTCAGATCCTGGGGCTTGAGCTCATCATTCTTGCCACTGGCGCTCGAGCCCGATGCTGAAGAAGCTAAAATCGAGTCTTGATCAACCATTTTCTGCTCCGGAGACGAACTTCCCATTGGTTCCGGCTGTGCTGGAGACTTTGGTTCTGAAATCGGAGCTAGCGTAGAAATTAGTTCAGGATGTTCTTGTTGCTGCTGTTGCGGTGCCGCCTGAGACTTTAGCGTTCGCCAAAATCTCCCCGAGAATTTTGTAGCGCTGGACACGCGTGGGAACGCCGAAGTTGGCTTTGCCAACTGCTGCACGCGCGCACAGCGAGCGATCGCACCGTGGAGAATCACGACAAATTCGGTTTTCTTCTGCTCGCTCTCGCAGATGACAACGTACCGCTTGGTCGATCGGAAGGGACTCGCGAACTCGCTGCCTCGAAAGAACCCGCTGGACTTTTGCTGCTGCTGCGACTGTGTTGTTGCATTCGAGTGTGGGGATATCTGCTTTGACTGGCGCGCACCTAGTAGGTCTGTTGGGATCGACAGTGAAAGCGAGTTACGCCTCTTCGGGGAGCGCTTGAGTGTCACGGGCGTGAGCTGGTGGCAGTTACATCGCCCGACTTTCGACACCTCCACCATGAACGAGCACGGGTAGCGCGGCTGTGCTGTTGGTGTCGAATCCGTGGGGGTGCTGGTGTCTGTGATGTGCGCACAGGAGAGACAGAGCTGTCGCTTGATCTTGAGCTTCTCCTCCTGCTTCTTCGCCATCAGCAGCACGTCTGAGAGCAAAATCAGGCGGAGCTTTTCGCCACTGGATCGTCTGTGAAGCAGTGGTGGACGCATGATCGACGAAGACGGCGATAGACTCATAAAGCCACTGGAGAGCGACGATCGCGGACTCAGAAGCGGCGATGAGAGAATTGTCTCCACGCTGTCACGGCGAGATGCGGAGTTCGATTGCTGTTCGTCACTGCACCATGGCCGCTTTCTTCCAAGCTTCAGCAGGAATGAGGGCCAGCAAGGCGTATCCAGATTCACGACGCGCACGGTCGTCTCGCTTAGCAGCGTCCGCGACGGCTGCAGCAAGTCGATTTTCGCCTTTGGATCGATCGTCTGGTGCAGTTCATAAAGTCGCGCGTTGTTTTGCGCCTCGCGGACTTTCTCGTTCACATGCGTCGAGACACGTTCAATCTTGCAGAGCGTGCGCTCGATGACCTCGGCTTGCTCGCTTGAACTTGCGTTTTTCAGGAGCTCCCGGAAGAGCAGTGGGTAGCGGCAGATGCGCTGCACGGGTTTGATCATGAGCGAGACGATGTCAACGCGCAGGTCGCGGCGCGCGTGCTCGTCCAGCTCCGTGGTGAGCACGTTGATCCCCGGGTACTTTTTCTGCAGCAC
The DNA here is from genome assembly GCA_038050675.1 of Globisporangium cylindrosporum. NCBI lineage: Eukaryota > Oomycota > Peronosporomycetes > Pythiales > Pythiaceae > Globisporangium > Globisporangium cylindrosporum. The sequence continues at coordinate 17,003 of JALBZD010000520.1, read as the reverse complement.
CGCGAGTTCCTCCTTGGCGCTCAGGTAGCTCGAGCAGTAGAACGCGTACACTTTCATAAACTCGATCGTGAAATCAAAAGCTGCGGTGACTTGCAAAGCGCTTGCTACTCTGTGTGGGGCTGCGCCGAAGCTTCCCTGACGAGGAGTTGAGCTTAAACTCGACATGGACGTTGTTGAAGCTGCTCCCAGCCAGTCATCGTCGTCGTAACCATCACTCTCATTACTGTTGTCGTCGTCGTCGTCCTCTTCCTCTGCCTTGTTGGACAAGTTGTCCACATCCGATGTGCACCGCTTCATCATTTGCCGCAAGAGCTCTCGGTGGATGTGTAGGATCGTCCGGATCGACGCATGCAGAGCGCTCATTGCGCCGAGGTTGATCGTGTACTTGATCGCATACTCCTGCAGCGGGGTGAAGAAGTGGTGAAGCAGTGTGCGCAAGTCCTGCACATATGAGCGCTCGGTGGTCAGAATCTCGTCGCAGATGCGATCGATTCTGCTCCAGTGTTTCTTGCTTGGGCTCACGGAAGACGACGAATGGCGCAGTAAGTGGCGCGAGTCGCCCACCAGGTCAAGCGTGGCTAGGCGCGGCAGAAAACTCGGTTTTGGCGACGATTGTGGGGACCCAGCGGTGAGGCTTTCGCTATCAAAAACGGTCGCAAAGTGCTTCTTCTCTCGCGTGACGATGCTGCGCTGATGGAGATGGTCGAACTGGTTGTCTGAGCTGTTCTCTGTGTCTTCGAACGTGGTCGTAGAGTTCTCACCATCCTCCCAAGTGGCTTCATCCTGGTTCCCAGTGTCGAAATCAGTGCTTTTTGACTGCGTGTCAGGAGGAAGGACGCGTTGCAGTGGGATCAGTTGGACTGGGAGGCTGGGCTTCGGGGACTGCTTTCCACTTGAAGATGCCGCTGCACCTTTGCCATTCGAACTGATGATACTCGTGTCGGAGAATGAGGGAAGCGGGAGGTTCCTCAGTGTCAACGGCGAAACGCTGGCTTTCAGTTGATACGATGGTGCATCGGGGCTCAACATACGGTGGATCTGGTTCTGGCTCTGGCTTCGTCTGCGCAGCGGCGACCTCTTGTCACCACCTTGATGCACGTCACAGTCGTCGACCTTGTGCGCTGGCGCCGCAAACTGGATACCGGTCGGCGAGAAGACGCGCGAGCTCCTGGATCGCTCCAGACCCACGCATGTCATTCGCTCTGCTACCATCCCGGGTACCGGGTACTCTAGGTCGTGTGGGTCTTCAGCTCTTTGGCCTCCCAGTGTTCGCCATTTAGACTCCTAATGCTCGTAGTTATTGCGGAAATGGAGGTAGAGCTACGCAGACGATAGCGCTGGGACTGGCTGCGCGTTGAACATAGAATGGCTCCGTTCAGGACGTAAAGCTCACACACAGGCAGAGAGAGAGAGAGGCGCCTTCGAGCTCTTGTCGGATAGAGCTCGAGGCGATCCGCATCACATTTTGTTCGCTCTTCTGATGCCTGAATTTGGACTTTGTTGCTAAAATTATCCAGTCCAAACCAGGAATAAATATAAAATGAAGCAAGACGTGGTGTGGGCATTTTCGGAGGTACGGTGGGATGCATTTCCCAATTCAGCAAATCATACTTACCTGACTGGTGTTCGATCGTGATCCATGAGGCGATTGACATGAGCCGGAGCAGGCCCCTTGCACGCTGGTGCTGTAATGGTTCAGGAATGCTCTTTTGAGTAACTCCACAGTAGAATTTTTGGTAGCGGGGGTGAGCGCGTGCGCCGCCCCCACCCTCTCAGGCCTCTTTCCCTCCGTCCTTTCTTTGGACATAAGCTTGGTTTTTGTATGGCGTTCTTCTCGTGGTTCTTGCACGACCGCGCACCCTCAACGGAGGATGCCGTGGACGACGCGAGACGCCCAAACGAGCTTGATGAAGGGTCTGCCCTCGCCGGCTTCTGGCCCCGCTAACAGGATCGTGTCGGCGTCCACGACGCGCGCGATCCCCGTGCAGCTGTAGAACCCACTCTGGCCGCCGACGCGGCGCCAATCCTATCGCTGTACCCACACAACGCCACCAGCTTCACTTGCGCGAGCTGCGAGTTCGTCTCGCAGCACCTGCAAGAGTTGTGGCGCCACAGACAGTCCCGCCACCGCCACGACCGCTACGATAATCGCTTCTTCACGCAGTGCGCGTGCGGCGCATCGTTCTCGCCTCATGCAGCGACAACCAAGCACGCGGAGCAGTGCCACTCGGCCGTGGCATCTGCACCGCCACCGAGTACAGAAGAAACACCCAAAACTCCAGAAGCGGCAGCAGTGGAACCAAACCGCACCGCTCCTGTAGTATCTGCATTCGTCTTTCCCCCACAGCCGATCGGGGCTGGCGCCGACGCCACTCCATTCGAGCCACCAGAGCAAGCGCGCTCCCCTCCCGTCGAGCACAAAGACGGCAAACGCCGTCGTCTCAATGACCTCGACCCCATCACTGCAATGGACATCGACATTTCGATAGTTAAGCTATTGTGAATTCCCAGCGAAATTTTGGTGAGAATTCACAATATCCAATGTATATACCTGTTTTGCTAAAAAGAGCTAGCTCGAGAATGAGCTGAGTCATCGCAATCCAGTATTTATTTTAATTCAGTGCTTTCATTCTCAGATAATTTCTAAATTGATCTCTCCTCAGATAGTTTTTAAATCGATATCTCTGTATGTCGATAGTCATGATATAAAACTTGTAAGCTCGTTAGGAAAATCCGAACCATTCTGAGGTTAAAGACGTGTAAGGCTTTCCACAACCTGGGCTGGCTCAGAAAGAACGAGGCTGTGAGCATTTTCGTTGGAGCCGAGCCAAATGCTGTTTAAGAGTGTGTTTGAGAAATTGCATTTCCTTGTCTTATGCAATTTGAAAGACAATGCGATTAGAGAGATCTGGATTCTCAGTCTCAGGTTTCTTCTCAGACTTGAACACCTTCAACATGCGCCAGCAGTAGCTTGCAAAAAATTGCATCCTTCTCCAATGTTCTCCCTCCTCGTTCTTCTCGCTCCATTGTGCGAGTCTTGTTTACCTGCACGTCGATACGTTCGGATAGTTTGAAACGCTCAGCAAGTTTGTATCTGCGTTTGGTAATTTGGATAATGGGAAAGAGTTTGGTGAGAATTCTCAATAGCTTAAGTATCGGGTGAGAATTCTCGCTCAAATAGCAGTTTGGCTCGGGCCCGGATCCGAGCCTCTTGCTGTTTGAGATCTCGCTCCATCACACCCAGCCTTAACTTTCCTTCAACGACTTCAATGACACAGTACGCAAACCCCCACGACATTGCACAACATGGCGAAGAGCTGTGGACGGATGGATGGATGAACAAACGTGTGAGACCTGTTGAAGTGTGTGGCTGTTCTCACGAACGCCGCCGTTCACTTGACGCCCTGCTGCATCTTTCCGTATTTTGTGGTAAAGGCTCACATCGTTGCCAATACAAAAATGGAGCAAGACACACACGGAGTCTACCACTGGATGCAACTTTGTCTTTGTCTATAAGAGCGCGCTATCAAGTCCTCCGGAAGTGGCACTTTTTTTGTATGGAACGACGTTAGCTTATGGAAGTAACAGTTGCGATTCCCAATGCGACTTTCATACCCATTCGCCGATCTAAAGCAGATATCGCCAGAGGAGATCGTCATGATGCGGAGAGAATACTATGAAGCCAAATGTGAACGGCTAAGACACCAGCAACGACGTCCCAAAATGTGTGCACTATGCATCATGCTCATATAGAGCATAGTGAAATCAAGTAAAACATCGAATCGAATTTGTTGACCTACAAAGTAAAGATATACTCCAGCGTCTCTCTAAACGCTCTACAATATTTTGCGTTTTCTGCGCAAGAAAATAGTACCCTTTATGGCTGCCAGAACTGTAGTCCGTTACTGGTCAATTACTTCTACTCACAGCTCAGAACAAAGTACCCCACTCATTCGGAAAGTCCGTGACAAAGTTAATAACTTTCTACCCCATCAATGGCGGCGGCGTCGCTCGCTTCTGCACTCTTGCCTCGTTCAGTGAGGTCTTCTTCACTTTCCACTTCCATGTGCGCAAACGGAAGCAGGATGCTATTGCGATACAGATCCTTCTCAGTGCTCCCGAACAGCAGCTGCGACGCTCGCAGCCACATTGACGGCAGCCGCCAACTGTTGTCACTGTCCCCGCATTTCCTGACCCGAGGGGCATATTTGTCAGCGACAACCCGAGCTCTCTTGCGCTCCGAAGCTGAACCAGCCCACGCGTCAATCGAAACACGGCGGTTATCTGGGAACAGGATCTGCAATACTCTAACTAAGTCGAGCAGGATGCGAGCTTCCGCTGGAGGGATCACGACTGATTTCTGCACCTTCGCTTTTGTTTTCTTGAGTTTCGCCATCTTCTTTAGTAGCACTTCACGTTTCTTGGCAAGCTTCGCCATCTGCGAGTCAATTTGGGCCAGCTCGCCAGATAGCAGCGCGATATCCATGTCCACCTCTTGCTCTTTGTTCGCAATCGACTTGGATATCGCCATCGCTATCGCGACCTCGTCATCTTCTATCGATGCAGCCGTAGCACCGCGCGCTCGCTTTTTCTTCTTTCCTTGGTTTTGCACCGTGTTTGCATTGCGGGTGAATGATCCTTGCTGCGGCGGGAGAAGCCAATTCTCAGCGTATTGATTCCGTCCATCGAGACAGCCGTTAATATGCAGTTGCTGCTCGAGCACGTCCAAGTGACCAAGCCACTGCCCGCAAATCATACACGCCATAGCACTTGCGTCACCAACAGCAGCAGATGACGACGATGATAATGACGTTATCGTCGGAAGCTGGGCGATGCGACTGGATCTTGGCGCCTCGAACGCATCATCGTCTGTTGTAAACCCACCACCACCACCACATGCCACCGAGTGTTCTTGCGCTGGTACTTCTGGAGGCTGAAATAGGTCTGCCGTGTCTGGTTTTGTTGTACAACTTGTGTTGTCTGGTGGCGGTGAGCTTGAAGGGTGATCTCCTACTGGTTCCCGATGGTCTTCTGTGAGATCGTCTTCATGGTCTTCTGTGAAATCGACTTCATGCAGCTGTTCTTCTTGACCACCCACAGCACTGTCTTGGTCTCTGCTCTCGTGTAGCTCATTGGTCTCAGTCTTGACTGTGTGCGTTGTGACTCGGAATCGCACCGCCGTCTTCCCAAAGTGAATCAGATCCTGGTCCGCGAGCGCGTACTCCTGTCGCGGAATGAGCGTCTCTCCGTTGATCTTCGTGCCGTTTGTGCTCTGCAAGTCACAAAGCACCACTCGCCGCTGGCTTCGCGCATTTCCGTGCCCATTACCGCTAGACTCTGCTGCTATTGCTGTTGATGTATTAGTTGGCACATCCACCACGCGGAACTCGGCGTGCATACTCGACACTTCCAAGTCCTTGAGTAGCCGCATCCAGCAGCGCTTCTGGCGTCCGACCTTTAAGCTCGCGGCCGCAACACCGGCACCGCCACCACCACCAGCGTCGTGGCGCTGCAGGCAGAGCGCCAGCACAGCGCTCTCATGCGGCCCGCGCGTGATTTCCCACCAGAAGCAGCACTTTGGCGGCGACGGAGCGCTGGTGCTGTCCGCAACGGGGTTCTGCATGTCCGTAGATCTGCCCAGTTCGCGCGCATGCAGAGGTCGCCTCAAACAACACGCTGATAGTGATAGCCACGCAGACACGGAGGAATAAGCGCCGCGTGCGCCGGCATGCAAGGATTAACGGCGTCTTCTGGTGGATGGATGCACCTCTTCCGTCTGCGCGCGCTTTCTGTTGTGATGCAAATCAAGTGCAATGTTTTCTACTCAATAAAGTTCGATCGTATTTTAGAAGACAAGCGTTTGTTTTCGGTTAAAAACGGGTATAATACCCGTTTTGTCGCAACACATGTTTGTGCTCAATGATGTGCCAAAATCAACTTCCGCGTTACCTCAAAATGACAAAATAGGGTACTGTCAAAACCAAATTACGTGCTACCTAATATGTGCCAAAATAGGGTCATGCGAACAACCCAAAAATCTCAAGATCGATCCACTGAAAGCGATGCCGACAGCGGATCTTGTTGAGGGCTCGTGATCATCTCGACAACTGAGTTTACGTCGAGGACACGACCGTCGAGGATGGAGGACGCGCCCATACCGCTTTCTGCTGGTTCCTGTATCCGCGAGTGAACTCCGCTAGCGCGAGGTCGCCACTGCAAGTCGAGTCGGTAACCATGTTCACGCTCAATCTGCGGACCATCGTCACCGATTGTCGGTGCACAGCGATCATCGGAAAATCAAAGTGCCTGCCAGGGATGCTCTCGATTGCGGGGAAAGCGTGCCGACCGCAAGACGGTGCTGCTTTGCACGTCCAGAAGTTTGCGAACGCTCTGCTGCGAGGTCAGCACGCTTTCGACAGACGTAACGCAACCGTTGCAAGTCAGGAGCAGTTTGTTTCGCATTGTAGAGTGAGCCATCCTCCTGAGAGTGATTTGAATGAGAGTGATTTGCACGTGACACCTCGCTCGCTCGTTCGTGTACTATGTGGTAATGTGGCCATTATAGTGAAGTCAAGTGAAATGGTTGCGTGTCGTCATGGTCATGGTCGTCTGAGACCTGCTGCTGACTGGCTGACTTTCCATTTTGCCCCTCTCCTGGCTCTCTTTTGCGATCGCACCCCAAAGCATCTCCATCCCCACAGTTCCTTCCAGAGTTCCTCGACAGCGGCGAACCGGAAATCAAAGCGTTGATAACAGACAGAGCGCACTGAATCCTCACAAAGCACGGTCCTAATGTACTGGCGTCACTTTTGTTCAGGCGAGCTACGATTGGCAAATGGAATGACAACGGAGATTTAGAGCACCGTGCAATGGTCATACTAAAATACTATGACTAGGTTTGATCGGTCGTCCAGTTTTGTTACCATCCCAGCTGCCAACCAACCACTGGGAGTGATTCGCGGCTGCGAATACCAGGAAGAAGAAATCGGTTCTGGGCCTTCCCCCAGCAGTTCTCTGAGTGGCTTTCAAGCCGGAATTGCTGGGAAAAAACAGATTCGGAGGTTCTTACAAATACTGCTCTGCTGGTGGGCAGAAATGATAAACCACTGCAAGAGCGTTACACTTGCCTAGCAGGCAGCCTGAGGCTTGCTGCCTGCAGGATACACAACCAGAAGAGCTGGGAGTCCCCATCGAGATCCCGCCCCGAGATGCAGGGATTAACTGGAGACCACAGGCCCACCCAGGCAGAATAATCAATGCGCCACGAGCTGGTGATTGATTCAGAAACTGATTTCCACATCGCAAACCATTTCCAGGACCCTCTTTTGCGAACATATTAGGATCACTCTACCATTCAGGGCTCGTGATGGTGGGACGGTCGTGTGGTGGTGAAGGAACTGTTGGGCACCACTCGGTCCCTTGGGTTCACTTTTTGACTAACTGGCGCTTGCTGGTCAATTGGCTTTTTCAACTGAGGTACCTGAGGTTAATGCTCTGAGAACTCAACGAGGCCCTTATAAATGAATCCAGTGACTGGAAGACATCGTGATCGCAATGGTGCATGTTCCTTTTTGATGTTTATTTGCGTGTGAGCCGTGAATCACGACCTCTCTTACCAAGCAAGCGCATAAAGTGTGTGTTCACATGTGTTCACTTGGTTCAACATAATCGATTGATGCTTGAGCTCTCAAGCGACTTCGAGAACTATGATCTTTGAAGAGCGCACTGTCGCCAGCGATCTTTTTGCCGAACAGCTCAGCAATCAATCAGCCCACTTCAATCAGAGTCGCAACAAGCTGATCGTCACGTCAATAGAGTCTAAAGAGCCCCAGGTGTCGGGTCCACCGCAATGCCCGCTCACTTTTCTAGAGCATACTCACTCTAAAAGAGCCCGAATACTTTCACAGCCTGGATGGATACCGGTACTGTGGTAATAGAGTGTAACACTCGTTAAAGACCGCGATTCACGAAAGCCAAAGGCAAGCGATTGGCAGAACTAGGCAAGTGATCAACTTGGAACTCGCATTTGCTTTTATCATTTAGAGTGAGTTGACCGCGATCTCACAGAGGCGCAAAATTGATGTGCTCTCCTTCACTTCGGAGAGCTTTTCACTTACACTGGCGTCACAACCGTATCGGCGGACTGGTCGACGCTCGCGTGCTGACAAGCCTGGAGCTGCTTCTTGGCGTAGAACACACTGCCGACAGCCACAACCACCAGCGCAATCACGGCGATGAAGACTCCAGGCGACGTGGACGCTTGCGAGACGGATTCAGCCGACGAGAGCGAGGCACTACGCACGCGAGCGGCCTCAGCCTCGATGTCCGGCTCCTCGGTCGACTTGTAGCCTGCAGTAGGAGTCGGAGTGGCTATCATACCCGTTTGGCGACCATCGTCAGGAGGCGAAGCCGTTGGAGGTTGGGTCGGCACACCCGTTCGGCGGTAGTCATCGAGCGTAGTTGGAGCTGAAGTTGGTTCGTCCGTTGGCCTATAGCTCGCTGGTGGTCCTGTGGTTACCGCCGGAGTCGGGATGGGTGTTGGAGTAGTTGGCTTTGAAGTCGGCACCAGGGTCGTTGGCTCTGGCGTCGGTTCAGGTGGTTCATCCGTTGGCTTGTAGCTCGGAGCAATCGTAGTCACAGCCGGAGTTGGAACCGAAGTGGTCGGCTCTGGAGTTGGAATCAGGGTGGTTGGAGCTGGGGTCGTTGGCTCTGGCGTCGGTTCAGGTGGTTCATCCGTTGGCTTGTAGCTCGGTGTAACCTTTGGTGGCAGTGTTGGAGGCGCTGTGGTAGTTGGTGGCGGTGTTGGAGGCGCTGTGGTAGTTGGTGGTGGCGTTGGAGGCGCCGTGGTAGTTGGTGGCGGTGTTGGAGGCGCCGTGGTAGTTGGTGGCGGTGTTGGAGGCGCCGTGGTAGTTGGTGGCGGTGTTGGAGGCGCTGTGGTAGTTGGTGGCGGTGTTGGAGGCGCTGTGGTGGTGGGTGGTAGAGTTTGGGCGGTTGGAACTGGGGTTGGACTTGGACTTGGTGGGTTCGGGCGGTTGCACGCGGTCAAGTCTCTCACAGGGGTGTCCTGCTCGAAAAACTCCTGCCTGATGTCTCCATTATCCTCCATACCCATCAGCATACGCGCTCCAACAATTTCCGGGGCCGAGTCAAAGTCGACAAGATCCACACCGTCGAACGCCCACGTCGCACACTCAGCCTTCGCAACCACAGGTTCCTTCTTCTTCAAGCAGCCCAGGGACGGGAATACGCAGCCCCAAGTCTCGCCGATCACGACCTCGCACACCGCGTCTTCGAGTGCCACACATCCTTGCTTGGAGCCATCGAACGACGGCAAGTGACTGTGGCAGTCCTTGGGGGACACGTCGCCTTTCTTCGGACACGCTGTGCCTGCTGGCTTCGCGCCTGCACCGGAGCAGACCGCACCGCGCGAAGCAGGGACGTCGTAGGTCGCGTCGCGACACACACTCACGTGAGTCGCGTCCACGGCCGCCGCGCTGATGGCGAGGGCCACCGCGAGCACTGCCGTCGAGACGCGCATGATGAATCTGTTTCTGTTTCCTCTTCTTGTAGTTGTCAGCTCTCTCTCTCTCTCTTGTTCACACCGTCCTTCTTCTTCTTTCTTCGCTTGAGCTTGATGTGAAGAATCGGGCTCTGCTGGCGACGACAAGGGATTGGCGGGCGTGTGCGTAGTGAATGGCCTGCTGCCTGCGTGTGTGTAAAGCGCCGCTTGAGGGATTTGGCAAAATGGGGGTCGCGCGCTGACTCGGATGTGTGGAGTTCGCGACGCTGATTGGCGCGTCGATTGGAGTGGGAGCTTTTTCCCTCATGATGCGTGATGCTCAGGTTCACTCTCGTTATTTAACAGCTGGGTGCTGTTAGAGATGACATCTCGATAGATTTGCTGGTTAATTTGGGATTTTGTATTCGAAATGACAAACTGCTCAGACGGGAGGTCGCCTTTGTGGTTTCCGTACAGAATAGTCTTGCCTAAGTTGAATATGTAGTTCCTTAACTATTACAATCGCACAAACATGTACTTGGTCAGGGAAACGGAGGGCATTTCCGTTGGATTTGCGGTCGCAGAGTGGGTCAAACGGAGATGGGCAACTGGACTGAAATGATCGAGACTCTTCGGTTCAGTGAATTTTGAACCAACAACCAGAACTGGTGAAGCCAGTTGCCCCAAAATGATTTGTGTGATTTTCGCTACAAGAGCACCCTCTTTGCTGTTGCTCGAGCACCAACCAGTTTGTTGAGATCTGCGCTATATAATACCTTGAGATTCCTCCTAGACTCATAACAACCACTTAGCCGCACACATGAGATCCAATTGACGCTACCTGAGAGCGTGTTCATCCAAAGACTTTGCGCCAAACTCGATCTGGTTCTACGAGAAGAGCGACGATCGTACAATAGCAGATTTTCCAGAGTGCTCTTTCGAATACATGGTTGGACTTCACGTGCGAGCTTTTACTATACAAATAGTGGATAAACATGGAGAGGCGAGCTCCTGGCATGATTGGCACAAGGTTTGAGTTACTTGTTGTTGGAGGCGGCTTCTGGTGTATGCGAGGCTGCACGTAGTTCAACGCGATGGATGATAACTAGTAATATCCTTTCTGTATGGATGTGGTGTTCCGGAATGGAGGGTGTACAATATCTCGTAGACGCGATCTTTCTGTGTCGAGTGAGTGCGTCTGTGCGATATAAAAATCCTTCCGTATATCATAATACTGGAGATATGATTTTTTGCAGCGCTCGGTGTAATCAAAAATAACTCTGGTAAATGTACATTTCCAACATATGATGATTGATGATTGTATCTTTTCAAGCAGGTAAATGGTGGAGTGGGTTCACTTTCAACATCCATCTGACAGAGACTTGAAGCAGTTCAGTTACACCAGGACAGTACGTGGATCCATGTCGTTCGTTGAGTGATCTTTTTTCAGTGGCTCGAGCTCCACGTGACACGCACTCGTTTCCATGGAAACGAAGACTAGTCGCGCTCGTCAGCACCACGCGAAGTCCAGATTTGAGGACTCTGAGGTCCTCCGAACAGCAGAACTGCCAAGAGCTCAATACCCAACCGAGTTGGATCACTTTTGCCACCGCTTGCACGAACAAATGAACGGTAGATAGGTAATATCAGGTGGGTCAAGGAACGAGATTGGATTGTTGCTGCTAATCGCCATGACTTTGGGATGCTAGAACCTAGAGTCAACAAGACTCGCGAGTGAAAGTGCTGTGAGTTGGTTTGCAAACTACTGCAAGAAAGGGAAAAGTAAAACCTTCCAATGCGCCTGCCAACTTCGTTTGTTAACAGCCTTTTGGTAGGTGCTCGCGTTGTTCGGTCATTTTGAGAGAACTTACAATGGAGTCACGACGATCTCCATCCTTTGATCGACGCTTGCGCGACGCCGATGGTGGCTCGCGACCCGTCTTTTCGCAACGAATGCAGCTGCGATCGTTGCAGCAACGAACGCAATAACGCCGGTAATGATACTAGGTGAGACTGTATTTGATGGAGTCGCGTCAGCTTGAGCTGCTTCTGATACGTAAGTCGCGCAGTTTGCACTGTAACATGGCTGGGCCGGAGTCGGAGTCGGAGCTGGGATGTCACAACCGTAGCATGGTAGTGGCGGGGTTGGAGTCGAGTTCGGAGTAGGGCTCGGGGTTAGGCTCGAAGTTGGGCTCGGAGTTGGAGATGGAGTTAGGCTTGGCAAGTCACAGTCGTAACATGGTGGCGACGGTGTCGGACTTGGGGTTGGGCTCGGAGTTGGAGATGGGGTTGGGCTTGGGGTTGGGCTCGGAGTTGGAGATGACGTCGGAGATGGAGTTGGAGATGGCGTTGGAGATGGCGTAGGTACAGGAGTTGGCTTTGGCGTTGGTACAGGCGCTGGAGTAGGAGGAACTGTAGCTGGAGGCGGGGTTGGAACAATCGTCATTGGTGGAGGCGTTGGTGCCGGGGTAGGTGCTGGAGTCGGATTCGGGCGATTACACGCCGTCAGATCCCTCACAGACGCATCTTGCACAAACCAATCTTCCTCCTCGTACTCGACTCCGTCTGCTTCCACGAGCATCTCGGTTAGCATGCGGCGGCCCCGAACAAGCTCCGGCGCGGTCTCAAAATCCACGAGGTCGTCCCCATCGAACACCCACGTCGCACACTCAGCCTTTGCGGGCGCCACAGGTTTATCGATGCAGCCGACTGTCGGGAATACACAGCCCCAGGTCTCGCCGATCACGACCTCGCACACCGCGTCCTCGAGCGCCACGCATCCTTGCTTGGAGCTATCGAATGACGGCAGGCTGCCGTGGCAGTCCTTGGGGGACACGTCGCCTTTCTTCGGACACGCTGTACCTGCTGGTTTCGTGCCTACACCAGAGCAGAGAACCCCACGAGAGGCCGGGATGTCATAGGTTGCGTCGCGGCATACGCTCACCTCGCGGGCATCGACCGACATGAGCGTCCCTGCCACTACGGCAACTGCGATGGTCGCCAGTACCGATGGAACACGCATCGCTTCCTTGACTTGTTTCCTCGATCCGGAGCGGAGGAAAGGAACGGAAAATTTGATAATGAGTAATGCAAAAGGAGCTCAACAGCTGAGTTGAGGCACATGAACTGTTTGAAGAGCCCATAATCCTGCATAAACACATACTGGTGAGAGGGTTCAAAACGTCATCCCATGTGACTTCTATTTCAAAAACCTCTATAAATAAATACCAAACTGGGTACCCTTCTTTCCAAGACTGAATGGTTTTGCGCTTCGTGGACCACAAGAGCTCAACCCAAAGGCTCTTGGGATTATTGTGGAGCTTTTCGATATCTCCTTAGAGGTTGTCATTGATGCCTGAGAATCTGGACTCAACTCTTGCAGCAAAGCAATCTCAGACCTTGCTCTGGAAAATAATTGACGAATATTGTATGCTTCCCAGTTGATCTCGTCGTTCTTTCGACCACTGAGACCTCAGCAACCAGAATTCGTATTCACTTTGCCAATGAATTCCACACTCGGATGACAACCGTTGTTGTTTCGAAACATCGGTATCACCTTTTCACTCGTGTTATATTTTTTGTTTATCTATTACAATTTGCACACGATCTGTCCGTCTTGTTTCAGTTTCACTCTCGACTTTGTTCTCCATTGTTGTCCCTCAACACCACACTCAGTATTCAATACATCATCAGTCACTAGATTCTCCACATGCACTCGGCCACCAGCGTATCCATCATCCCTTCTCAGTCTCACCCTTCACTTGTTTACTCAGCTGCATCGCACAGAATGGACAGAATCGACCCGCGCCTGCTGCTGGAGCTCGTTGTGCTCGACGGCCGCTCCGAGTCGACGTCTGGTGCCTCGTCTCGGAGACGCCCGTCTTTGCCGAGTGTGCGCAGGTGCTGCTGCTCCGGTGCGCTGTTGCGCCGCGGTCGTCCATCGCGATAGCAAGGAATCTTGATGGGCGGAGGCGGGTACAGCAGCGCATTACCACTGTTTTGCACAAAGTCTTTTCGCTTCTTCGAGTCTCCAGGCTTTGCTACTCCACTAGTCTCGCTCTCCTCATGGCCGTGCATGTCCACATCCTCGCTACTCCCTTGGTGAACTGAGGATTCCGAGTTCTTCGAGAATAGACTACCATCACGCTCAGAAACTGTCTCGTCCAACGTACGGCCGACTGTTTTGCTGTTGCTTGTGAACATGCTCTCGCCATTCTTCACACTTTCTCGAACTTCTTCCTCGTCGTCGTCTTCGCCTTCGTTGTCCTCATCTGCGTCTTCCTCTTTGACAAGCATCTGCGACGACGGACTGCGCGCTTTCGCGTCCGCCTGGGCCTTCCGGCTCTTCTCGTTCGGGTTCTGAATCACAGCCGAGAGCTCTTCGCGCAGTGTCGCGATCTGGGACTGGAACCGTTTCTGATCGGCGTCCGACGCGTTCGCGGTGATCACCTGGAGCGACGTGATGCGGTTCACGAGACTGCGGATGCGACGATGCGGCCAGCGCGCGAGGCCGTTGCGGCGACAGATTTTCTTCATGAGCGTGATGCACACGCCGAGCTCTTTCGCGACCACCGCCATGGGCTTGTTGAAGTGCGGACGCAGTTCGTTCAGCGTGATGTCCTTCACGTTCACGCCATATTGGTGCGGGATCACAGGCGGCAGCAGTTGCTTCAAGATATTGTTCGTCGGGCTACTCTGAGGGAGCAGCAACCCAGGATCGCCACCGCTACTACCACCGACACTACCGAGCATCATGATTTCGGAAAAGTTAATCATCGAGAAATTCGCAGTCGGAGAGAATGCGCCGCTCGGTGGGGCTGCGTGCTGCTGGGGTGGCATCGTAAGTTGCAACTGGTGGTGGTGAGGACTCGTAACCACGACGGGGCTCATATGAGGGTATAGTTGATGCATCCTTGCTGCGAGTGGCGATGTCTGGATCCCAAAGCCTCCCAGTTGCTGCTGTAGCTGCAATTGCTGGTGAGCATCTGGCTGAAACTGGATCTGTGGATTCATGTGCTGCGGTGCCATCATCGCCGCTGTCATTTGCTGATAGCCAAGGTCAAGCGACTGAGGCTGGCGCACCAGCATCGCGTAGACGTTCGCAGGAGGCGACTCGAAAGTCCACATATCTGGCAAAAACCTGGGAGTAGCAAGCTGCATATCTTTCATCACAGTTGGGGAGACTGGAGCAGCGTCACTCGTTGTCGGAGGAATCACTCCGTCCGTGGTAGGTTTTGGTCGTAGAACAACGTTTACTTTCAATGGCGACGGAAGAGTAGCCATTCCTCCATGCGAACCCGATCCAGGAGCAAATTGGCAGCTCAACGGAGACATTGCGAGCATACCATCTCCACTAAATGGAGGAAAGTCGACGCTGGTGGTGCTTGGCCCGAGTACCGGCGACATTTTCCCAAACTCTCGGGGCGTCATGCTGACATCCACATCCGAGAACAGCACTTGGGGGTTCTGCCCAGGAGGAGGAATTATGATACTCGGCGGCACTGGGAATGGGCGGATCTTGAGAGCGGACTGCTGTTGCTGCTGGTGGTGGTACATTGCAGTAGCTGCAACAGCAGACTGCTGCCATGTCCCGCCCATTGATGCAGGCATCACACTCCCATTGCTCCTCAGAAGCTCCGCCGCTTCTGGATTCATCACACCTGCTACTGAAATCGGAACTGGAGCTGCTGGAGCGAATGGCATGGTGCACTGGTTGGAAAGTTGAGGAGCTAGTGGGGGTGACGACGATGACGAGGGGCTCAGAGCCGCAGCAGCAGCGAACGACGTTGCCAGTTCATTGCTACTTTCCGGGTTGTTAACACGTTTCCCTGTACCTGTCGCAATTGGTTGGTCGTCGTGAGTTGTTGAAGTTGCTGTTAACTTGTTGGTTGATTTGTGCGTGTTGTTTGGATTGCGCGTGTTGCTGCTGTTACTTTTGTTGCTGTTGTGTGGTGATGACGCGCCTGCGGCTGTTGCTGGTCGCACCTCTCCCTCGCGCATGTTGATCATGGCTTGCGCTTGCTGTCGCTGCTGCTTTGCTTTCGATGCAACTGAACAAACTGCTTGTTTGTTTGCTTCCCTTCGTTTCGTCGCGTACAAATTGCTGGGAGCCTTTTCAGCACATCCAATAAGCAGCGATACACTGCTGCGAGCTCTACGCGACTCGTAAACAACTCGTACTGTGTGTCGCCCTGTCGTCTATTGCACGTGTCGTCTACTGCACGCGCGCGATCTGCTCTGCGTGCGATGATGATCTGCTTGCCTGCGTGCTTGCTGGCCGACGTGCTTGTTTGTTTTGCGTGTTGCGCTTGAAAAACCACTGACGCACACGCGCTCGCTTGCGTTGTCGCCGCCTCAGTCTTCAACACGCGCCCACACTTACGCACTTGCGTTGGTTGCTTGCCTGTTTCAGCCCGTGGCACTCGTTCATCAAGTGGCCAAACGCCCCAATGCGACCCGATCTTTGAGAGTGAGGAAGCGCAGAGTTGCCCTATCCGATATATCAAGACACTGCACAATATACTTAGATCAAGATGTGTGCCGGCTCGAGCTTTTGCCAGCGGCTGCCTGCAAGACTATACTGAAACCAAGATGTGTGACGTGCTGAAGCTTCAAGGGCCGCCGCCTGCGACTCAGACTCAGAAAAACTGAAAAGACTTGTGAACCCTGCTGTGCGAAGATGACTGCTGGACACCGGGACCTGGGAGTTCTAGCCCTGGTGTTGATGTTGGTCTACGCCGACCTCGACCCCCCATCCTGGGCGCGGCTCACCATCTAAAGTATTCCGACGCTGCCATCAAGCAGCTCCGCCACTACATGGTGTTCAAGTCCACGAAGGAGGAAGAGAGAGCTGCCCTCGTCAACACTGCCGCGATCCTGGAAGAGAAGGTCGCCGATCTCATTGAAGAGACCGCTACCGTGATCGCGGAGAGCGCAAACGACATCGACAGATCCTTGCCGAGTAACCTGGGCAGGCTTATGAATGTGTATATGTTCCCAGACCTGAGTGGCCCGTGCGACGAGCTCCTGATGACTGGCTATTGTGCGACGACTGGATGCCCTCACGAGCACGAGTGGTGCTTGTTTTTCGAAGTGCTGAGCTATATCACTGCTGCCAAGGCCACGCTCGATATATGCATGTATGTATTAAGCTGTCAATATTTAAGTGTCCATTTCCGTTAACTAATCCCGCAGCGTTTCCACTCTTCTCTCAATGTTTGACGTATGCGTGCGTATAGGTTGCTGATGCACTGGTCTTCAAGGCCATAAGGCGTGTTTGGTCACTGGTCGAGGGGTTCATGTTCGTTGAGTGTGCTGCTGTTGGGGAGAGAATTTTGTTGTGGGAATCCTGAGGCCATCGAGAATTTCGTACGACTGCGCTCGAATCCATTTTAACAATGCTTTATGAAATGCGGAGCAGTGAGATCCAGTAGACCCAAGAGCTCAGGTGCCTCGATGTCATCGTCGCGGACCAATTCGCTCACCACTCGCGCCGTAAACGGCT